>JAASGO010000903.1:0-12933 GCA_023334245.1 Globisporangium cederbergense | reverse complement strand
GACGGTGTTCTTCGGCGACCTCGGCAAGAACTGCCGCAACCTCGTGAACTACTTCGAGTCGATCCCAGGCGTCACCCCTCTTCCAAAGGCTTACAACCCCGCGACGTGGATGCTCGAGTGCATCGGCGCCGGAGTGGGGAGCGTTTCCAACGACGACACGGATTTCGTTCAGGTATTTAACGGCAGCAAGAACAAGCGCGTGATGGATGAGACCATTGCGACTGACGGTATTGGCTGCCCAGCGCCTGGCATGTCAGAGTTGCTCTTCACGCAGAAGCGTGCGGCCAGTAGCTTGACACAAATGTTAGCACTCGTGAAACGCTTCATGGACTTGTACTGGCGTACGCCGTCGTACAACCTCACGCGCTTCATCGTCATGTTCATCCTCGCTCTGCTGTTCGCGCTGGTCTTCGTCGACGCCGAGTTCAAGACATACCAGGGCATCAATGGCGGCGTGGGCATGGTGTACATGGCTGCACTCTTCAATGGTGTCGTGGCGTTCAACAGCGTGCTGCCGATCGCGTCCGAAGAGCGCGCGTCGTTCTACCGCGAACGCGCCTCGCAAACGTACAACACGTTGTGGTACTTCGTGGGCTTGACCGTCGCGGAAATCCCGTACAACTTTGCGAGTGGTTTGCTGTTCACGGTCATCTTCTACTGGAGCGTAGGCTTCACGGGCCTTGGCACGGCCATGCTCTTCTGGATCACCACGTCGCTTATGACCCTGATGACGACGTACCTGGGCCAGCTTCTCGCTTTTGCGATGCCCAGTGTGGAGGTGGCGGTGATCATCGGTGTGCTCATTAACTCGATCTTCTTCAACTTCATGGGCTTCAACCCACCGGCGAACAATATCCCGCAGGGCTACAGGTGGGTTTACGCTATCACGCCGCACCGCTACTCGCTGGCGATCCTTGTAGCACTGGTGTTTGCCGACTGCCCCGACATGCCGATATGGGATGGAACTGCGCGTGAGTACGTCGGTGGTGGCTCGCAGCTGGGCTGTCAGGCGGTGCAGAACACTCCGGCGAGCATCGACCACATCACTGTGAAGGAGTACGTCGAAGGTGTGTTCAATATGAAGCACGACGACATCGGCGCCAACTTTGGGTACCTGCTGGTGGGGATCGTCGTCATCCGCATGCTCGCGCTGCTTTCAATGCGCTTCGTCAGCCACCAGAAGCGTTAATTGCGAGTATCACTTCGACGAACGAAGCGACATCGACATTCCACCAGATAGGAAGCTCCGCTTCATATTTGCGTGTTTGATCACAACTAAAAGCACTCTCAACACAATTCCGCTTTGCACGTACATTGTCGATGAATAAGCAGTACGAGTTGATAGGCACCTCTGAATCGAATTGTCGTTGTTTCAACAAGATGGATCATTACGATACAGCGAAGCCAAGACACAGCAATGCACTGCTCGCGAACGAAGGATTAGCTGCAGAACCTGCTTAGCGTCTCCTCTTGCGTTGACGCAGCAGAATATCAACACAGTGGTACGAAATACTATAGACAATGGAGTTGACCGATCACCGCTGACTATGAGATCGCATAGTAGCGCGCACTCGCATCAGCCTCCAGTAACATCTTACAACACCAAATGTTTCAGTTCAAGACGCGCCACAAACACGCCTGTGAAAAGGATTGATCTGTGAAAGATGTGTACGTTAAATACGTTAGGTTGCCCACTGACGTTGTTCCTGCTCCTCTCTCCAGCAGCACGTACAGGCGCTGCTCGCATGCGGAAACAAACGTCAGTTTGGTTTGCTGATTTCACCACAATCTGCTCATACATTAGCAAAAATTTAGGAAATATACATCTTCAAATAGATTATTACAAAAGAATCGCCGCAAAGGTGCGTGAGTCAGTTCCAGGATGAAAATGGCGACTGAAGATCCGCACAATGAGCGCGTCGACGACGGCCGCTCGGACGCCGTGGTGCTCGCGCTCGCAGTTGGCGCGCTCTTTGTCGCAGTCGCTCTCTACACACGTCGTCCTCTCGTGTCCAGTGATCAGCGCACCACCGCTAGCAACAGCAGTGCGTCGTCATTCGTTGGCCCAACAGCAACCGAGGAGCTCCGCCGCCAGAGCCGCATCCGCGCGTTCATTGACAACCAAGTGGCGGCACGCGACGTCGTGCTCTTCGTGAACGCGGCGTCCGCCAGCAGTAGTGCGTCCTATGCGCACTTCCAGCGTCTCTTTGCTGTGGTTTTCCCAGCGAAAGTGAAAGTGACCGTCGCAGTCGTAGATTTGGCCACCACAGCGCAGGGCAAGAAGATCTTGACGGTGCTTCAGGAGCTCCTGTTGACCTCCCCCTTGCATGTGGAGCATGGTACTAAACAGCAGCAGCAAAAACAGACGGATTTTTTGTTTGTGAAAGGCGTGCTAGTGGGCGACTACAGTCGCGTGAGACAGCTGCTGGTCTCCGGATCACTGGCCTCCGAACTGGCGAAGCAGGGCGTGGCGTGCGACTTGGACGGTATCCGTGTGGCCAGGCACTCGGACTCGGGCTTTATCGTGTTGGGACCACAAAACTGCTTCCAGTCGGTCAATAGCTCGCCTTCTGGTACTGAAAACGCGGTTCTGCGGCTAGAAACGCGTCCGCTGGACACAGTCGAAGAGCTCCTGAGCACGGACACGGACAGTTTGCTGCCCTCGCAGCCACCACAATTCTCACTGGCGGAACGCGCGAGGAACCCACTGCGACGCAGCAAATTGCTCGTGTGCCACGACATGAAAGGCGGGTATCTGGGCGACCGTTTCGTGCAGGGCAGCGCGGACTTTGACGCGTACCGCTTCTACCAGTGGGACCTCGTGGACCTCTTCGTGTACTTTGGGCACCACCTGGTGTGCATCCCGCCCATCGGGTGGATCGCGGCCGGGCATCGTAACGGCACGCGCGTACTCGGCGCCTTTGTGACCGAGGGCGACCACGGTGCAGCGCTGTCAGCTCAAGTCTTTCAAAGCCAGGCGTCAGCTGAGAAGTGTGCTCACAAGTTGGCTGCGATCGCAGCACTACAGGGCTTTGATGGATACCTGGTGAACATTGAGAACAGCGTGGATAAGGAGCTGCTCGTGAACGTGATTGCCTTTCTCAAAACGCTCTCAACCCAGCTGAAGACCGTGAGCCCAGACGCACAAGTGATTTGGTACGCGAGTCTCAGGCGTGACGGCCATAAGAAGCACCAGATGCGTCTCGACACGGACGGCGTGCCGTTCTTCCGCTGCGTTGACGGATTCTTCACGGACTACGGCTGGACGGCGGACGACGCCAAGTACTCGGCGGCCTTTGATCTCGACCGGCGCTTCGATGTGTTCATGGGCGTCGACGTCTTCGGACGCCACGACACGCTCGGCGGCGGGGAAATGAACTGCGACGTCCCACTGCGCACGGCCTGGAACGCGGGCGTGTCAGTAGCCCTCTTCGCGCCCGGATGGACCCATGAGTGTCTCCAGCACGAGGCTGACGCTGAAGACGACTTTGTGGCAGTGGAAGAGCGATTCTGGACCAAGATCCGCAGTGTCTGGAAGGCCAGGAGTCCGAGTTTCAACGTATTTGGAGGTCGAGACTCACTATACAGTGCGTTCAACGCTGGCCGTGGGAAGAGCGTGTGGGTGGATGGCGTTCGCCATGATAAAGCGACAGAGTGGAGTAACTTATTGGAGATGGACCAGCAACCGGTGGCATCACTGCACGCCGGCGTGACGGTGCAGACACGAGACTCAACACTCCGTGCGGTGCTGAGCCATGAGACTGCGTTCCAGGGCGGCTCGTGCATCTTCATCCAGGTAAGGCTTGCCTTTTGCCTTGGTTAAGAATCTGGTATTCTATTCTGATACCTAGACTAATTGACTGGCGCTGATCGAACATGGTACAGGGCGACATGGGAAGCAAAGACAAGGCGTACGTGAAGCTCTTTGACGTTGACATGGAACTTTCAGCGCGTCGCATCACGGAGATCTCGTACACGACAAGCCAACAAACTGACGGGTCCGTGGTGCTGCTCGTGCTCACGGTGGTCCCTGGTCTCGACCGACCCGCGCACCAGGTCATCCTGCGTTCGACTGAGGACAGAGGTGATGGTGGTGCGAATGGGTCGGAGCCGTCAAGTGCGCTTTCTGGTGTGGCGGGACAGTCGCCTGGAAAGCACTTCTACTCGCCCGTGTGGACGCGAGAGTACTCTTCGAATGATGGTACGTGGGTGAAGAAGACTTACCGCCTTGGAGGCATGATCTGGGACCAGAAACACATTGTAGAGATCGGCGTCTTGTGCACAAAGAAGCGCAACAACAACACCAGTAAGATTCCATTGGACCGTAAGTATCGCGCGTGCGTCGGCGAAGTGTGCGTCGTGGGTAATGCGGACGTACGCAACAGAATGAGCCTCGGGACGATCGCAACTGAGCCAAAACGCTGTGCGAACGCCCGCGTGACTGACTTTAGGCGTCTCGACAGCGACAGCGTGGCGTTTCGAGTTCATTGGCAGCTGGCTGAGGAGTCAGGATGCGAGACGGTGCAGTACGTGCTCGTGTTCCTTCGCGAGAGGAGCGATTCCAAGAAGCGCACATTGCTGGGCAAGAGCTTTGGCTTGAGCTTTGATGTGGAGAGGTGTCTGTGGGAGAAGACTGAGGGTGGAGCCGAAGAGGCGACTTCTTCATTGCTGCATCTGGAGCTCGTGAGCGTCGCGTGGACTGGCGCAGGCACGTGTGCCGACGGCTGCAACGTGTACGTGGTTGAAGAGAGTTGCTAGTGAGAGGTTGCAAACGCAGTTGTGAGCTCGTCTAGCGCGGTTGGCTTGCCCAAACTGACTGGAAAATGTAAACTACCTTGAACTAGGTGCAGGTAGATAGGTAGGTAACTGGGAGAGTCTCTTGTGTTTATCGAGCGTACTCACAATGGAGTTGATGGTGGTGCGTGAGGTGAAGCGCTTGGTTGACCCGACAATGCAGGAACGGTGAGAAGGCGACCGACCAACTTGGCGAGGTAAGTGAGCGAGTACAGCCGAAGTATGAAAGAATTGAGGTCACCTCATTCTTATTCCTCACTGTGCTCACATGCGTCGACGTCGCTTTCAAGAACGAAGTGAGCTTTCCTGCGAAAGCTTTTGCGCAGCTGTGCCCTTCCACACCGGCATCTGCAGGTGTCGACGAAGCGACACTTTCTAGACGCAGACTCGAGATAGAAACATTTTCATACTCCGATCCTTGAAACCACTAGATATACAGTCAAAATCTGGTTTGGGTAAGAAAAATCCAGTTTTCAAGCACTGTGTATAGACCAGCTAGCGTAACAAAACCTTGGAGGAGAATGACCAACCGTGCAACATTGCTTGAAGAAAGGTCATTCGCCTGAAAGTTGCAAGAAGGTCGCACGAATGTCTCCTCAATGTGTAATCAGTTCCATTTCGTGCGAAAAAACAGCCATTCGCACTCGCAGAATGATGGTTGCTGGATCCCCTCACACGTCGCATGTTTTAGCGTAAGCAGTATGGTGAGACTCGTGTGAGACCAGTCGTGAACGAGGACCCCACAGTTGGCGTGTTCGTTGGTTTATTCCGGAATTCGCCCGCAGCCCCAGACTTCAAGCCTCAAGAAGAAGCTTTCAAGCTCGAGCTTTCAAGAAAATTGTAAAGATGAAGACCGGCGCTCTCGCTCTCTTCTTCGTGGCCGCCCTCTGTGCCTCCGCCGCGCACGCCGAGCGCCCTGAGGTGAAGCGCCACACGGCTCTCACGGCGCCGCTGCCGCTGACGCAGGGCGAGGTGACCAACACGTTCCACCGGCTGCCGATCCCCAAGGGCCCGATCGCCGTGTACCGCTTCGAGGCGGACGTGGTCGAGAAGGACGCCGAGGGCAATGTGATTCCCGTGGGCAACTACGACGCGTACTTGCACCACCACGTTGTCGGCTCGGTGCACAAGCACTACGCGGAGAGCGCGAACAAATGGGCTCCCATGAAGCCCGTGAACTTCAGCCGCAGCGTGGGCTTCGGCGCTGGCACCGAGTCGCGCGGCACGCCGCAGGAGTTTAAGTACCCATACGCGTTCATGACCGTGGAGGGCGAGGACGAGTGGGTAGCTAACGTGCATGTCATCAACACGCGCAAGATGTCGGCAGCGAACGCGCACCACTGTCTCGAGTGTCCGTGCACGTCGGAAGACGTGATCACTGCGGACACTGTGAACGGTATGCACTTCATCGAGGGCTCGTGCAACGCCGACCTGCGCTTCGAGAACAACACGGTGTGCTCGGCCAAGACGTACCACGGTGGCCTGCGTTGCTGCGAGGACTCGCAGTTCTGTCTCGAGAAGGCAGACTTGGCGCACGAGCAAGAGACGAGCACGTTCTACCTGCGTTACACGATCGAGTACTCGGAGATCGTGCCGGAGAACCGCCCGTTGTACTTGGCTGGCTGCTGCGACGCCTCGGGCGACGAGAACCACCACGGCAACGTGGAGTACGACGTGCCCAAGTGCGACCCGGAGCTGCACCCGGGCTGCGTGCACACGCTGGCGACCCGTCAGGCGCTGGACCTGGGCCAGAACTCAGTCTACAGCTTTACGCAGGGCGGCCAGAATTTTGAGGACCGCGAGGTGGAGCTCGTCTACGCCGTTGGCCACCAGCACCGCGGCGGTCTGGGCATCCAGATGTTCGACGAGAAGTCGGGCGACCTGCTCTGCAGCGCCGTGCCGACGTACGGCACGGGCCACGAGGTGGGCAATGAGAACGGCTACGTCGTGTCCATCAGCACGTGCACGTTCGACCCGCCGCGTCGCATGCGCGCGTCCGACCTCGTGCGCATCGTGGCACTCTACAACAACACAGAGGCGCACACGGGCGTCATGAGTCTCATGTACCTGGCGCTGTCTGATGTTGTGGCTCCTTCGGATGTGACCAACGCTGCGATTGTCACTGAAGCGAGCAGTGGCAACCTGCTGGTGCGCTTCGTCAAGTCGCCGTTCATGGTCGTCGGCCCCGTGGTCGCGGCTGTGGGCTGCGTCATTATCTTTGCGCTGCACATGAAGAAGCGCCATGGGTACCACCAGCTGGACACCCAGTCGCCGTCCATCTAAGCGAGCCTAAGCAAGCTGTTTGAGCTGAGAAAGTTCAAAGCATAGTGTCGTTGAAAAGATTGATAGGAATCTGCCTACGAGAAGGGGAAATGAGAAATGAGAAATGAAACCAAAGCGAGGCATGGATGATTGGGTGAGTGATATATACTTGTTGTGTTCATGAAGGCCATCTATCTATTTCAACACGGTCGATGCATTGCGCTGACTGGTGGCGTGTGTTACTTGCCAGCCGCCGCCGCCTCGGCCGCCTGACGCGCCTTGCGAGCCGCGTGCTTGGGCTTCTTGACCTTAGGCTTGGGCGTGCTGCTACTCTTCTTGCCACCAAATTTACTCTTGCCGCCTTTACCTGAGGCGCCTGGCGCCTTCTTGAACACTCGCTTGGCGCCACCAGCAGCGTCCTTGGAATTGGCCTGGAAGGCTTTCCGCTCCACGTGCTTGGGCTTGGGCTTCATGGACGAACCTGAGGCGGCTGGGGACGCCGCGAACTTCTTCTTGAGCTGGATGGTCTGTTCGGGCAGAGGCTTGCCACTTGCCTTGCGCTTGAGCGCCACGCGTGCCTTAGCGCCAGCGGACGCGCGCACGCCCTCGTGCTTGCTCTTCTTGTCGTCGTCCTCGCCCTTCTTGTTCTTGAAGCGCTTGCCGCACACCTGAACGCGGATAGGACGGCTGTCGAGGTTCGTCTCGTGCAGCGACAGCGCCTTGCCGGCTAGCGTGGCGTTCTTGAGCAGCACGTAGCCAAAGCCTTTGCCGACACCTGAGGCACGGTCGCGGATGAGGCGCACGTTCTCCACTGGGTTGGGCTCCTCGTCACTCTTGAGGCGCTTCTCAAAAAACTTGCGCACCTTCTCGTCCGAGACGTTGAAGCCAACGTTGCCCACGAAGACGCTGCGCTTCGGGTCCACGACCGGGTTCTCGTGGTCCACGCGGATCTTCATGAGCATGAACGTCGCGCCATTGAGCGCGAGCGCCTTGGCCACGCTCGCCTGTTCGGCGAATGTCACGTACGCGTTGCAGTTATCCTTGGAGTCGTTCAGGATCTTCTTGTTCGCGCACACCTTCATCATGAGCTTCTGGTTGCCCGCCTGGTCCACGGCGCAGCCGGCGAGCGGCATGAAGCGCAGACGCACGTTTTCTACCTTGCCGCACGTCGAAAAGAACGTTTTGATGTCCTTCTGCGTCGCGTCGAGTGACACGTTGCCCACGAAAACAGTGCGCTGCGTCTTCTCGTCGTCGGTAGCTGTGCTCTTGGTCTCTTCCGTTGGCTCAGCGGCAGTAGTCGCACTGTCAGTACTCTCGCCGGCAGCAGCTGCAGCCGCAGCAGCCTCCTTCGCCAGCTTCTTGTGCTTCTTCTTCTTCTGCTTCTTCTCCGGCTTGACGCTACCGTCGTCGTCCGCGTCCTCTTCGTCCTCCTGCGTCGTGCTGCTCTTCTTCTCAGCGTCTTCCTCAACCGCTTCACTCGCCTGCTTGGAGCGCTTGCGCTTGCCACCACCCGCTGCAACAACACTCGCCGCCAGCTCTGCCGCCTCGGCCGCCATCTTCACCTGCTCCACCTGGTGCGACTGCTTCTTGGGCGCCGCGCCGCC
The DNA here is from genome assembly GCA_023334245.1 of Globisporangium cederbergense. Lineage (NCBI taxonomy): Eukaryota > Oomycota > Peronosporomycetes > Pythiales > Pythiaceae > Globisporangium > Globisporangium cederbergense. The sequence continues at coordinate 4,273 of JAASGO010000903.1, read as the reverse complement.
CTCCTGCACGTACGACGTCTTCTTGGCGAAGAGCACGGAGCTCTGCGCAAACATGTCGGCGAGCGCAGTGGCGCTCTGCTTGGGCGCAGCAGCCGCAGCCACTGGTTCTGGCTTCATGGCCTCGGCCACCTGCGCAGCGGCGACAGCATCCGCCGCCGTCGTCGTCTTCTTGTGCTTCTTGCCCATGTCGGATTGCTCTTCTGGGATTGATTGTGTGGAAATGGCTGGACCAAGCCGCCCACGAGCTGCGACGGAGAGTACTGTATACGCAAAGAAGATACGTCCATCCAATCGGATCCACCAGCCAATCGAATCGCACAGAGGTGTATTTTCAGCCAATGAAAGCATATACATTATGAAATATGAAAGACTGCAAAAACTTGTTACAAAAACAAAAGGTCGACTGACATGCAAGCAACTCGCTCCAGCACTTGCTCATTTGCGCGTGCATGCATACGCGCACGTGGTCAATCACATCTCTCTCCACCCCACTCTCTCTTTTTTTCTCTCTCACTCTCACTCTCTCTCGCTCTCTCTCTCTCGCTCTTTACTGGCTGGCCTTGATGAACTCCTTGATGGCGTTCTTCTCGCCCGACAGGTCACGGCCCAGCTCTTCACTTAGTTGACGCACGATCTACAGCACAGGTCAGACACAACATTGTTGTTTAAGCCAACAAGTCCACAGCACTTACAAGCAAACAAACACAAGCTCACCTTCTTGACGGTCAGTTCCTCGGCGTTGCCCTGCTCGATGATTTGCTTCACCTTGGCCTTCACGTCGGCGTCTAATACTGCGCTACCGTTGCTGCTGCTCTTGACCTCGTCAGTCGTGGTCTTGGTGGCCTTGGCCGCAGGTAGATTGCTATCCTTGCTGTCCTTCTCGCCAACAACATCAGCTTTCTCAGCATCATTGTCGTCATCCTCCTCGCCATCGTCGTCTTCAATGGGCTTGCTGGATTTGGGCTTTCGCGACGCGCGCTTCGCCTTGGTGGCCTTCGAGCTCTTCTTCTTCGCTGGCTTCTTCTCGTTCTCGTCGTAATCGCTACCGGATTCGTCGCCCGAGTGCGCGTCTTCTTCTTCATCGTCCTGTTCGTCGGCATCCTCGTCTTCTTCTTCTGCAGCAGCAGCCTTTGTCTTCTTCGTAGCATTGGTGGTCTTCTGTTTCTTTTTCGCAGTCGTACCCTTCGCGGTCTGTTAGTGACAACACAGTAATGGGTATTGGCTGTTAGATCGTGCAAGTCACATGAGCGAATATGAGCTCCTTATGTGAGCAACGTACGCTCTTGCGCTTCGTCGCGGGGGTCTTCTCGGCCTTTTTGGTCTTCTTCGCGGCCGACGTCTTTGGCGTCGTCGGCTTTCGTCCGCCCTGCTTCAAAGAATACATTAATATTGGTCAGTTGAATATGCTTAGGTGACTGCATCTCCATCAAGGTAAGCATCCCTTCACACACACGCACCTTCTTCTCCTGCGGGTTGTAGAGCCAGTCGATCAGTCGGTTGACAATCGCGTCCTTGTCGAAAGGCTTCTCCTCTTCGTCAAACGACTTCTTGGAGCGGTCCACCTAGTGGTAACAGGTTCATGACGACACAATTCACAACTTTGAGTAACGACACTAGTACCAAGCTCATGAGAATAACGCAATGCACGTACGCCGAGCACATCCATGACTTCCTGGATGAAGTTGCGCTTCCACTTGGCGATCTTGGCAAAGAGCACCTCGCGCGACTTGGCGTCTTGCTCGGGGATGCCCGAGAACTCGAGAATGTGCTCCTTGATCACTTTCAGCTGGTTGGGCAAACAAACGGTTGACAGTAAACACACGTTAGCAAAGCACACATGCGAGTAGCCAAGCATATATACAGGACGCGCGTATAGGTAGGTGCAAGACCCACATTCTTGAGCTGGAAGCGGCGCGCGTACATCACCAAGTAGAGTGCTTTGAGGATCTCCACTTGCTTCTTGTTCAACGCCGCGACCTGCAAAGAAATAACACCATCAAGCAGCCCAGTCTGTCAGCAACTACACCAGCAAAACAGTTCGAATTCACAACGCCACTTATACGTACAACGTCGTTCACGAGCGCGATGTCCTTGATCTTCTGGCCCTTGCCGGCCGGCGGCTGGAAGTCGTCCGTGTCGTCGGCCTTGGGCTCAGCCACCGTGAACTTTTGCGTCGAGCGGCGCACGCGGCTGCCGCTCACGGTCGTGGCCGTGATGTCGTGCGCCGGCACGTGCTGCTCCTCATTATCAGAGGCGTCGGTCTGTGGCTCTGGCTGCGCTGCTGGCGCTGCCTCTGGTTGCGGCTTCTGCTGCTCGGCGTCGCTCATTTGCTGCTGCTGATCTCTTGGGCCTGCTGTTCCCGCGCTGTTCTACTTTTGTATGAGAGGCGAGGTCCGAAGTGAGAGAGAGCACCCCATTCAAATATAATATTTAGTAGAGTATGGCGCTTTATGAAATCTGAACGCGAGCCAAACATGCGCTTTGAAGTTTGGGTCTGGTGCGGGATTATCTGAGTCAGTACTGTAGCAGTTGAAGAAGATTGTGACGGCGACAGTGCTGCATTAGTATTTGGAAACATAGTGCAAGTAGCAATCAGATACGAAAATATATACATTTTCAAATATTATCATATTGCTCATCATGGATAGCAGCAAATCCACCGTAAACATTCTCTTAGCATTCAAGTTTAGTATCCACAAAACAATGAATATCTCAAAATGATTGAAAGCCTCAAACTTAAAAAGTGTCTTTCCGAAATGATAGATTCAGAAATTTTTGCTCATCCTGCGTCGTCATCTCATCGAGCATCAACAGACAACGAAATTGGCACACGAGTAAACAACTGGCAGCGACTTCATTCCACGTTACGCGGCGGAACAGACAGCCTCATGGAGGCGTACCGCGAGATGCAGGCGACGCCCGTGGCCCCAGTACAGCCCCGCGCGAGCACGAGCCACGGCGCCCCGCGCATGCCCATCACCACATACCGCCAGAGCAGCAGCGGCAGCAGTAGCACGAGCGTCGACCTCAACAGCATCAGTGAAAAAACCGATGCGCGGCGGCCCACGGGTCACGGCAATCCGAACGAGACGGACGTCACGTACCGCCGGCGGCGCACCAAGGACGCGGCGGATGCAGCTGCGCGCGGTGCAGATGCGACACACACACCGCGAGGCTCGCCGCGGCCGCTACCAAAGTACTTTCTCGGCAAGGCGTACGCGAGCAACTCGTACTTTGGCAAGCGCCTGCGCTACTGGATGTACGCGCTCTTGGTGCTCACATTCGCTGGCATGGCGTCATTCTGGGTGGGCGCCAAGCCTATCTACGCCGGCGGACTGTACGTTGGCCACTTCTGGGAGTCGATCGTGTTCCGGCCCACCGACTGCCCCGAGTCAGAGGACACAAGCGAGTGGTGCAACAGCTGCGGCACGATCGTGGCCTACGCCGTGCTCGAGTACCACATGCTGCCGTTCGTGCTCATCATCGGCCTGCCGGCCACGGGCTTCCGCGTCTTCGAGCCTTTCAAGCGCGACATGCAGGGCGGTCGCGGCAAGGTCACGCGCTCGCTCTACCTGCAGTTTTGCGAGCTCGTGTGCACATTCATCCTCGTCTTCCACATCCTCGTCTTCTTCTACTTCGTCTTCAGCTTCTTCAAGGGCTACATCGCCAAGTGCGCGCTCGCGCGTGTGCAGCTCTTCGCACTCGGCGCCGTGCTCGTGTTCATCGGGACGCTCATCCAGATCACGTACTTCGCGCGCTTTCGCGAACACATCAAGATGCAACTGGGCGCGTTCACCGAGTATGCGCAGACGGGCAACATCCGTGCTCGTATGCGACGAAAGGGCAGCCATTTCCAGTCCGAGCAAGCGCGCGTCATCCGTGAAATTAGGAAGCAGCTCTACAAGGAGACCGAGCTGGGCAGCTTACGAGATATTGAGAATGTGCTCACGTACGCCCAGGCGAGGCTGGGTGATGACTTTGCTGAAGATATGTACAGGAATGCGTCGATGACGTGCGGCTTCTTCAGCAAGTCTGTGAAGAACCCGCTGCACATTGCAGCGTATCACGGCAACGTCCATGCGCTGGACCTGCTCGTGCGTGCGGGCTTCCACGTCAACAGCTTCGACAAGGGCGCGCGGCTGCGCTTCAGCACGGGTGACTTGTTCTGGCACTTTGCCAGACCCGTGGTCGCAAGGCCCGTACAAGCAGCCGACAAAGCCGCGGACTCGATCTTCAAGACAACCCTCGTGACGCCGTTGCACTTGGCCGTGTC
>JAASGO010000902.1:0-12934 GCA_023334245.1 Globisporangium cederbergense | reverse complement strand
TTCAGCCAACCAGAAAGCTCGGTTGAACTTATGTATTTATTTCAGCCAATGAAGTGCCGATCGGAAATATCTGAGTAGGATAAATATGCTCTAAGATATCCGACAAAATAAAAGAAGTGAATGAAATGATAAAGAATTTGATAGTGTGATACAGCATGCAGCTTCATTTGACTTGCATCATACATCCTAATCAGCAGCACGTAGGTTGAAGGTTGCACGTGCAGGCACGACTCACAAATTCAACAGCAGACAAGCTCAAGTTTGCGCATCAAAACAGACGAAAATGAGCCGTCGCGCGCTGCAGTTCCTCGAGCCAGCCAAGGTGGCGGCCGTGCTGCCGCTGCTGGAGCGCAACCTCGCGAAGCTCAGCACGCAGAAGGCTGCCACGCCCCCCGCCGTACGACTCCCCGTCTCTTATCTCTCTCTCTCTCCCCTTCATGCGTCTTGGCTTGCTAACAAGCTCTCTTTTTGGTTTCCTTCTCATCCCCTAGCGAGCGAGCGTGGCGGCCGTGTTCCGATGGCGCGAACGCGAGCAGCGCACGCTGGAGCTACTCCTCGTGCGCCGCAGCTTCAATGAGCGTGACACGTGGAGCGGACAGGTCGCGTTCCCAGGCGGCAGGCGCCAGAAGACCGTGCTCGCGGGCGGGGACGCGAGTGCGAGCGCCATCAAGGCTAGCGAGAGCGACGAGAGCGTCCCGTGGGAGTCCCCGCGCGAGACCGCGCAGCGAGAGACCATGGAGGAGATCGGCTTGGACCTCACGGCGCCGTACGTGCTATGAGTTGTATGCAGGTTGCGTTGTGTGGCGGGTCTTTTTGAATGTCCTAACAGCATTTGTCTCAATTGCTTGTCAGACACGTTCGCTGGATCGGAAGCCTCCCAGCGATCCAGACGCACCTTCGCACCTTGTGGGTGAGCACTCAAGGTACGTTCATTGCCTTCATGTGAGTGTGTAGTACCCTCCGCTAATTGGCGGCACCTTCTTCTTCTTCTTCTGTACGCAGTGTACCTGATTGAGACGCCGGCTGAAGAACAGGCGCTTGACTTTACGCTCCAGGAGAAAGAGATTGCAGACGTCTTCTGGGTGGATGTGCAGGATTTTTTCGACCCGAGGCGCTTCAAGCTGCTCGCGTGGCCGCTGGAGGACATGATCCGGCCGCTCGCGACGCGGCCGCGGCTCAAGAACGCGGTCGAGGCCTTCTTCGGGCGGCTCGTGTTCAACTGCATCTACCTGCCGCGGCCCACGCACGCGCAGCCGGACGACGACATGACGCTGCGCCACTCGTTCGACTTCATCCTCTGGGGCTTGACGCTGCGCATGATCAGCGACCTGTTCCACGCGGCCAGGAGTCCGCTGCCCATCGGCGACGTCATGCCGCACTTTGAGAACGGCGCCGTGGGTGACCTTGCGCTCTTCCTGTACCGGTATCCGCACAAGGCCCTGCAGCGTGGAGCTGCGGTTGCGGCACTCGCTGCCGCCGCGGGCTTTGGCTACAGCCACCTGTGAAGAAGTCTCGCATCACTGTAAGATGTTGTCGTTGTTATGGGTGCGTTTGTTAATTCAGCACTTCAACAGTAACATACCCTGTGATTAAGGAGTGGGTATATCCAATACCCTACCAAAAACAATTGCATTAGTTGTCACATCTTAATGCATTACAGTTTTAACAAGACTATTGGATATTAATATCATGTCACATCAAATAATTATCAAGTCTCAAAGCATTTTGTAGCCTAGCGAGTTCGAGAGGGTTTCATAGAAACCCCCGTATCAGCATCGTCACACGGCACCCCGCACTCGCAGTAAAGCAGATAAGAGCACCGCACGCACCAGCACAGCATGGCGACAGCTTCGAGCGCCGGCGTGACAGGCCTGTCGCTCACGGAGGAGCACATGAAGCTCACGCAACGCGCCGACCGGCAGCTCATGAAGCTCATCCCGATCAAGTGGGCAGGCGGCGCGCGCAAGAAGGGCGACTGGCTGCCGCGCTGGGAGGAAGTGTTCATCGCGCTCGACGGTCTCTCGCTGCGCGTCTTCGAGTCCAAGGCCAAGTTCCTCGAGCTCATGGAGCAGCAGGAGCGCGCCAGCACGCGCGCACGATACCCCGCGGGCTCGCCGCCGTCACATACGTCCGCATCTTCTAATGCAGGCGGCAGCGTCAACAGCCAGCGCACCGTATCGATGACAGCGATCCCGTCCGTGAAGAGCCAAAGCATCACGGCTGAGCCCACCATGAGCGACAAGACGGGCGCTGGTAGCAGCAGAAGCAAGAGTGAAAAGGACAGGAAGGGCGTGTACACGATCACGGCTGTGGCGAAGGAGAGCGCCGGCCGCGCGCACGGCTTCTGCGTCTCGACGCTCGAGAAGAAGCAGCCGATGCACTTCGCCGTCGAGAGCGAGCTCGAGCGCATCGTGTGGCTGCATCTGGTCACCGCGGTGCTCGACCAGCAGGTGAACCTGCCGAAGGTCAAGAAGAAGCTGGCGTCGTCCTCGTCGAGCTCTACGAATGTAGCAGTGGCGGCGCCGCTGTCCGTGTTGATCCCTCCGTCGTCGTTATCGTACTCGCGCGTGCTCAAGACGCTGCTCGGGACGCCCATCAGCGTGAATCTGTTCATGTTCTACGAGGCCTGGGGTCACATCCAGTGCCGCAAGGGCAACTTCGCCGACCTCATCCCGAGTCTGCACCCGAACATCAGCATCACGAGCAACTATCCGCCGTCCGTACCGATCGCGGGTGAGTTCCACGGACCCGAGGGCTTCCTCGTCTTCTTCTCCAAGATGCACGCGACGATCGACATTTCGCACTATATGGTGCAGCACATGGCGCGTAGCGGGGACCTCGCAGTGGTCACCGGCCGCGAGACGCTCAAGAACATCGCGAGCAGTCGCAAGTTCCGGCATCTGTGGAAGCACGAGCTGCGCTTCGAGGCCGATGGCCGCATCAGCCACATTAATATCATCGCCGACAAGACCGCGGCCGCCGTGGCCTTCGGCGTCCAGTCTGACGGTCCGTCGCTCGAGCTCCCGCACGAGCAGGAGGAGTCCGCGAGTACATGTCCGCCCGGTGAGATCCGCGTCGTATGCGTCTCTGGTGAGGGTATCAAAAAGAAGAAACCGATCCCGTCGTCCACGAATATCAAAGTCACGATCGGCCTCAACAACTTCCCGCACTTGACGACGCTCAAGACTTCGGGAAGCTCGTCATCCGCAAACAATAGCAGCAGCAGCAGCAGCGGCAGTGGCAGCGGTAGCAAGGCCGTGAACCACGCTGGCTCGTGGAAATCGTACTCGACGCGTCCGTCGAAGAACGGCAATGGCTCGAATCCGTTCTGGGCCGAGACGTTGAGCATTCAGTACTCTGGCGCAGTGCCCGGCACCAGCTCCTGTCTCTTTGTCGATGTGTGGAGTATTAGTGTCATGGGCGACGAGCTCATCGGGTGCACAAAAGTGAACCTGGCCAACTACTTGGGCACGTCGGCGGGCGCACAGGAGGACGTTGCGTCGCTCGCGGTGCCCAAGTGGTACGACCTCCGCAAACCTGAAGAGTTTCTGTCAAGTTCGACTGGTGGCAGCAGTAGCACAGGATCGCCCGACAAGAAGAAATACGTCAGTAGTGGCTCTACTGGTAGCGACACCGCCAGTAGTGCCAACCAGGATTCCTGTGGACGTTTGCAGCTCAGTATCAGCTTCCTACCGTTCGCAGACGACGATGACGAAGCGTTCTTCAGCGACGGCGCGGAAGCCACGCCTCGACATCGTAAGAGCTTCGACCGATTACAGGCGCTACACGAGGAGACTGGCGAGAAGGAGCGAACCACGCTTGAGCGGAGACTATCAGGTACGTTCTACTCGGAGAGTGACTCGAGCTACGAGAGCGGCAACGTGACGTCAACAGCAGCAGCGAACGACAACACTGCGGAGAGAAGACGAAGCAGTCTGGAAAGCGTGCCTCCTGGCTCAGGCTCGCCCGACGACATGTACACGTTCGCCGTCGCGTCGACCAAGTTCCGCGTGTACACGCGCTACCAGCTGATCCGCGCGATCGGTCACGGGGCGTATGGCGTGGTGATCGCAGCGAGCGACCAGATCACGGGCAACTCGGTCGCGATCAAGAACATTCCCAAGACCTTCGACGACCTGGTGGACGCCAAGCGCATCGTGCGCGAGATCCGGCTCATGCGTCACCTGCGGCACCCGAACATCGTGTCCGTGATCGACGTCATGCGGCCACCGTCGCTCGCCGAGTTCGAAGACACATACATCGTGACGGACCTCATGGAAACCGACCTACACCGCGTGATCAACTCGCAGGAGACGCTCTCGAGCGACCACGTGGCCTACGTGACGTACCAGCTGCTGTGCGCGATTCGGTACATCCACTCGGCGCAGATCATCCACCGCGACATCAAGCCGTCCAACATCCTAATCAACCGCGACTGTCTCGTCAAGATCTGCGACTTTGGTCTGGCGCGCGGCATCGACGTGGCGACCGACGGCACAGAACCAGTGGACCAGGCGCTCACTGAGTACGTCGTAACGCGGTGGTACCGCGCACCGGAGCTCTTGCTGGCGAGTAGGTATACAACAGCGATCGATCTGTGGTCCATCGGTTGCATTCTCGTGGAGCTCTTCACTCGGAAGGCACTGTTCCCAGGCCACGACCACGTGCACCAACTGAACCTGATCCTACAGCTGGTCGGGAGTCCGCCTAAGGACGACATGGGCTTCATCACGAACGCCAAGGCGAAGAAGTGGATGACGCGCCAAACGCAGCACGAGACCAAGTCGCTGTCGACCGTGTGTCCGTCAGCGCCCGCCGAGGCGATCGATCTCATGACGCGCCTGCTCGAGTTCGACCCACGCAAGCGGATCTCCGTGGATGACGCGATCGCACACCCGTTCGTGGCAGCGTATCGTAAAGCTGAAGCGGAGGCTACGGCCGAGTCGGCTTTTGACTTTTCCTTTGAGAAGGAGAACCGCCACAAACTGGACAAGGACACGTTGCGCCGTCTCATCTTTGAGGACGTGTGCCACTTCCACCCGGATGCGAAGGATGAGCTCGACAAGTTTGTGCGCGACCAGGAGCGAATGCGCCTAGTAGAAGAGCAGACGAACCGTCAGATGGAGATGGCGACGGGCACATCGTCGAATATGCGAGCAGGAATCGCATAGGACAGAGTGGAAGGACAACACAAGTCGGTAAGATGGAGTGGAATCATTGAGGTCTAAGAAAACCATTTTCGAGATCTTTGCTGCGATTATTCGAGTAAGTTACCTGACTCCCTTGAGCTTCGAGCTGCGTTATCACCTCTCTCAACTAGCTCGCCTCGTTACAGGTCATTTCGTATGGCTGCACTGGACTGCGCGTGTGAGGTCGACCTTCAAGTGTCGACTACGGGAACGGACCACCGGAATCCCCGTGGCCACCAACACCTTTCAACCCAAGCGCACATGCCAGCGTCGAGAGTTTAAAGAGCAAGACGTGAAAGGTTCGTGTGTGACTTTTTCACCTGCTCATTCAGTTTCTCGAAGCCCCCGCAAATACTGCGAGTGATATGCCCAGACGTGCACCGACCTAGACGAATGACTTTGCGACACAAGCACCAACAAAGCGTCGAGGAAGCGACTGCGAGTAGCGATGCAAACAGAGTGAATACAATTCCAAGCCTTAGAAGATTCCGCACAATCAACTTTGAGACCTGACTGATGCACATCAGCAAGTGCGACATCTGATTTCGCTGGACATGATTGGCGTTTCCGTGATAGCCATCGACAACGGGTTTGCACGGGCAGAGCTTCATGGCGATAAGGGTGTCAAATGGGCTCTGTGAGTGTGCAGTGCAGCATACGCTTAAAGCGGCGTCGCTTTGAAGAGATGACATTCTGCTCTCGCGGGCTTTCAACGATGGTGAGGTAAGGATACGTTAAGAACGTAATGCGCAGAATGATCGTGAACACCATACATACCAGGTACAGTACAGAAGATCTTCCGCAGCGTCCAGCGCGAGCCACCAGCAGCAATGCATAGAACAAACAGCACCTATGAGCGCAAACGAGAGAGGTAGAAAACCAGAACTCGTATTGCTGTCGACGGCCAGCAAAACTTGTTACAACGAGCGCCTCGGGCGTGCAGCTCGAAGGGCAACGCGTGGACAATCGCGTCAAGACAATCAATCAACAGTCTCGTCACACCCTGCGATGGATTGGTCGACGTGGCCATGTGTGGGTATGACAATGGAGCAGACAACGCGAGCACACACAGCGAGACACGTGGCTGGCTGGATACTGATGCATGACAACCGTTGACAGCAGGAGTTGGTCCATCCAGCGAGTGATCGCTCGGCAGGTGACCGGGACGCGTAATCGCTGTGTGCACAGGCCAGAAGAACGCTCTGATGTGTGTGTGTGAGTGTCACCATGATGCGCGATGTTGATGTCGCTGCGGCGACATGCACTGCTCTCCACAGACGGCGTTCCCCTCGCCCTCAAGGGCGTTTCTTTGCCCATATGCCATGGGATGATCCTGCTTGCTGTGCTTGAGTCATTATTTCGCGTTGTTGGGCAGGCAAGCAGTTGAACCCACGATTTGCTCTCCATCTCCACTTCGTCCCTCGGACAATCTCATCCTTGATTGGTCGAAAACGTGGCGTTGAGATTCAAATTTACAGCTAACAATTGGTTTATAATCGATATATTCCTTCTCGCGCGCTCTCATTGGTGTAAAATCGAAAAGCCTGTTGGGCATTCCCACCCTTTTCGCGCAACCACCTTCGCGAAAGAAGCAAAGGCGGAGAAAGCGCGCGCGCAAAAGGAAACCCCGCACACAGTCTCGAAAAGGAAACCAAGCCAGCCAGGACGACAGCAGACGACGAGCGACGACGGCCACGCGCACAGAAGCATCAGCCTCCGTCCCCTTTCCTTTTACACGCACACACGCACACACACGCAGACGTCTGCCTGCCTGCCGTTAGCCTCGACTACGAGAGGAGAAAGCGCGGATAGAAACGCAAGCAAGCGAGCACGAGTGAGCGAACGAATCCCGTCAAATAACAGAACAAGAAGCGAAAGCGCGACGCTGCTGGATGGAGATGGAGAGCAGCAACGAAACCGCAGCGACAGCGACGAGTGACGCGGCCGCCACGGCGACGCAGCAGCAGAATCAGCAATCGCAGCAACAGCAGCAGGCCCAACAGCCTCAACAACAACAACAACAGCAGCAGCAGCAGCAAGTGTTTATGGTGCAACCAACAGGTGTGCCAGCGAACTCGACAGCTACGGCGATGCCCACCACGATGCAGGCTCCTCCTGCGGTAAAGAGTGGTGCAGCAGCAGGCGGTGAAGGCACCGGAAAGAAAGGAAAAACTGGTGCTCCGAGGAAGAACGCGAAGAACAGCGACCCAACAGGCATCGGTATGCCAAAGAAGCCGAGCCCAAGAGCTCGGACTCCGAAAGCCGTGAAAGCTGCTACGGACGGCGGCGAGAATGGCGCTGGAAAGAAAAAGATGACAGCTGCTGAGAAGAAGAAAGCCGCAGCCCTCGCAGCAGCGCAAAGTGCTACGCAAGCGACTAGCAGTGCGCCTCTGACTAGCAGCGCGCCACCAACCAGCAGCGTACCGCCGACTAGCAGTTCGTCGCCGAGTAGCAGCGTGCCAGCGACCAGCAGCGCGCCTGGTACGTTTGAAACGATCTTGCGAGTGTTGATTCGCGTGTCGATATTAACTCGCCCCGTTTTATTCTACGTATTTTTTGAAACAGACAAACACGATGCTCTTGCAAGCGAACCACCAGTCGCAACTGGCAATGCCCAGAAGAGTGCGGAGTCAGAATTGCTCCCCATGTACGACAACGAGCTGCGGAAGGCCTACCTGCAGCAAATGTAAGTTTCAGTTTCATTCGCTGAAGTACTAGCGACAGACATGAACTAACAATCGTACTTGTTTCTCTGTCCTAGTTATCGCCAGCTTCAGATCACGCACCGCGACCAAGACGACAGCATTATTCGGCAAGTTGCCACGAGCATTGAGATGGAAGTCTGCCGCAAAGCAACATCCAGGGTGAGTGAAGATTTGTTTTGCGTGAGTAATTCTACAGCGAAAAAAAGCTAACGCAACCCTCTTTTGTTTCTTTTTTCCAGAGTGAGTACATTGCCACTCTGAACCGCGAGCTCTCCAAGCTGATGCAAAATGAACTTGCAAGTAGACAAGCCTCCAACAACAACGTTGCTGCTGCTTACAGTAGCACTTCCGCCCAAACAACAGGATCGAGCTACAACGGATATCAAGCGCCTCAGTCGAGCGACAAAATGTCTACGCCGTCATCCGAGCAAACTGGTGCCAAGAGCTCTGCTGCACATCCTGTTCGACAGCCGGAACACATGGACAAGCAGAATCCAGTCGGCAACCAGGGGCAGACTCAGATGAAAGGATCCAGCGCGACAAACACTTCCACTTCAGAGGGATCTTTCATGCAGTCGTTGCTATCGGATCAAAACCCGATGACTGCGTACAGTCAGAGCAAGGGACACATGCCAGGAACTTCGGTGTACAATGCAGCGAACAGTACGATGCAGCACGGTGTAGTGCAAGGCTCGGCACAGCCGAATTCTAGCCAAGGGTATGCGCAAAGTGCTGTCTCGCAGGGACACACTCCAAGCTCCGCGGACATCCAGATGCAGCAAGCGTACCAACTTCACCAACAGCAACAGCAGCAACAAATGCAGCACCACCAGCAACAGCGTCAGTCTCGCCCGGTATCGCCGTCAACGCTGCAGGAATTCGCCGCCCAGGTTCAGCATTTCGACAAAAATGCACTGATTGAACTTTTGTGGAACCAGCGAAACTCTCTCATTCAGTGGCAGCGACGAGCAAGCCAGTTAGAAGCGCAACTAAGCGCCCGTTACAGCCCCGCAGCCTCTGGAATGCCATCGCCGTACTACAACGGTACGCCACCGAATGCACAGTCGTACGGAGCAGGTGTCCCGCAGAACGTCAGTACTGATGCAGAGTTGGAGCGCGCCAACATGAGAAGAAACTCTCGGATCGGTGTTCAACAACAACCGCAGCAGCACTATCCATCTCAGCAGCCTCACTACGCCGGAGCAAGCACCGGAAACCCGATGACGAGTTCACCAGGAGGACTGGCAGGCGGTCCGTTGAACCCGATTCTGTACTGGGAAAAAGTGCGGGCGTTGAAGAACGGTTTCTCGCAAGAGCTGTACCTGGCGCATCGTGTACTTTCGCAGCACAACGCTGCGCCAAACTCCGCGCAAAGTGCCAAGGCTGAAAGTGTCAAGTATAACATCAGTTTGGCCATGGACGTCCTGAATGAAGCGCCCTCAAACATCCAACCGAGACCGTTTGAGGTGCTGAACTCGATCGAGCGGTTTATCCAGAACACGATTATCCCGATTGTCCAGAAAGTGCAGGCTGGTGCTGGTGGACAGAGCTCGCAGCAGCCAATTCCTGCTGGGCCACCAGCTTTTCAGAACAGTCCAGCAAATTCAGCAACAAGCATTAATACGCCTCATTCAGCTGGACCCGGAGGAGCGTCTACACCCAATGCTGGGAACTTCAACCAAGTTCCACCTGCGTATCAAGTGAACAATGCTCCGAGTCAACCCGTCCAAGCACCAGCCAAGGAAGTCAAGGTCACAACTTCTGGAAGAGGGAAGAAAATAAAGGCTGATCAGGCAGGTGGGCAGAAGATGCCTCCTCGCGCGAAGCAGAGCGCTGAAAGCAAAGCAACGACGAAGAGGATGAGCAAGGCGGCAGAAGCAAAACTCGCTGCGCAGCACAGCGCTCAGCAAGCAGCTCGCGTGGCTGATGGTCACCAGTCCCCCTTCGGCGCAGGAGCAGGTGGCCTGGAGAAGATGCCGACGCCAACGGTTTCGCCTACTGGGAACAGAACAATGTCGGTCGCCGAAGATTCAACGAAAGCGATGGCTATGGACGCTGCAAGTAAGGATGCAGCGGAGGACGTAGATGATGATGCGCTGAACGACTTTTCCGACTTCCCAGAGCTCGATTTCGACGAGGAGATGCCGGCGATGAAGGTCCAGTTCAACAAAGAGAACAACTCGTACAACACGAAGAAGCGCTCCATTGGCGACGTCTGACCTTCTAGCTGCTGCGAATGAGAAATGTCCATAGTCTCGTGTCGTCTCGTGTCTTCGTCCATTCGGAGTCAAGTGAGTGTCTAGTGCCGCGCACCAGTTGATCGACTGAAGAGGAGGTGAATGCCATTGAGATAGAATAAATCCTCGGCGCTATTATTTATTTGTCACGGAGAAGATGCCAGCCACTTGCTCATGAGTTCAAGGTGCACGCGCACAAGACGAGAGCTGTCCGTCATGTTGCCTGCCGCCCAGCTCCATGTCGTCTCCGCGGTATGTAAGTGTATCTCAATCTATTTCCCAATAGCTCTTGACTTTCTTTAATTCATTTGGATAAATAAGTGCTGCGTCTTCACTCTTGAGGTAGTGATCTGATGAGCTCTTGCCACTCGTGCGCCTTCAGCAAGACGCCAGTCGCCAGTCACCAACCCCTATCGCTCATCGTCCAAGTCCAAGAGAGACGTTCAGGCTGTGCGCCTTGCTCAGGATAAACCGCGCGCGCTCGCCTGCCGCCGCGACTCGCCCGTGAGCGAAGATGCCTTCGGGCAGATCCTGCCAGCGGCGGTAGTGGATCTCGGCGCGCATCGTCTCTTTCTTCTCGGGACAGTTCTCCAGCTCCGTCCCCATGAAGTAGCGGACTGCTGGGAGCACACACGTCTTGGCGATTTCCTGATCCTGAGCAGCCCCGGTCGACTTGACGCTGACACCATTTGGTGCGACCGTGTACCCCACCAAGTAGTATCCGAGAACATCATCACCGCTCAAGGTTTCCTGACGAGGACTGCTGCTGCTACTGCTCGGCTTGATCAGATCAGGCAGCGGGTGGACGCTTTGGACGGGCGAGTTGTGCTGCAAAGTCTCGACGAGCTTGCGCGTCCGGCTGGCGACAAAATTCGACCACTCGCTCAGCTCTTCGTCGTCCTTGGCGCGCAGCTCCACGACCAGGTAGTGGTCGTAGCGAACGAGGAACTCGGTCGGCGCGAAGAGCTTCTGCCAGACCGCCGGGCTGCTCAGCCCCCTCGCCTGCATGTCGTCCATGATGCTCTTGCCGCGCTCAAATTCCTCTTGGAGGATGCGCACCGTAGATGCGTTCACGTTCACGGACGAGTTCACGGCGGGGAACCCGGGCGTGATGATCGGCATGAGATGGCCTCGGTCATGGTGGTTCTTTTGGGGAGACCACTGCGGGCAAGCCTCAAGCTCCGGCGACGACTCGTACGACTTGGAGATCAGCACAGGCGTGGGCCAGCTCCAGGTTGACATGATGATAAAGAAGTGATGGATCACCGACGAGATCGTCGCCTTGGGGAACATCTGGCACACAAACGCGACGAGGATTGTCCAGGAGATGCCGCCGAGAAAGCCGGCCTTGTTCGAGTACAGGCCACGGCGCTTTGCCCAGAGGCGGATGATGCGCAGGCATGAGCGGAAGGCGCACCCGTTGGGCACGAGCTCCAAAATCAAGGACGCGACTCGCGGCACGGAGAGCGAGCGGATCGAGGTCGCGTCCATGCCGACAAGCACCTGGTCGCTGTGGATCGGCAGATTCTTGGGCACCACGGGCTGCGTGTACCGCGCAAAGAGCAAGTCGATGCGCACGCCGCTCAGCTGGAACGCAAGAACTGGTGCCGCTGCTTTCTTCATCGCGACGATCTTGCTTACGTAGGGCGTGGCGCGTAGATACTCATATAGCGAGCCGAAGAAGAGCTCGAACGTGACAAAGCTCGGCAGCAGCGTCACGATGTCGAGGTCCGAGTCGAAAAGCCCGACCTTGAGATGCCAGCTGCCGCCGAGAAGCAAGGTCGCCGTGGTCTCCTTCTCGGGACCGAATGTGACACTGAGCCAGTTGTCCACGAGTCGCTGGACCTCGTTGATTACCAGGTGCTTCGCGCCGAGCTCGTCTGGACTTGGGAGCTGCGCAATCGAGTTGAGACACTTGATCAGGCCGTTCGTGTTCCGGTAATCGTACTCAGTTGGGGGACCAATGTTGACAGGCCGTACGATCGGCCGCACGATCGGCCGCACACGCGTCATCGTGAACGAGCCCGAGGGACGAGTCTCCATTGGTTCTTTGCTCTTGTTGGCCTTGGGGCTCGTACGCCCTCTCTGGCGTTGAGGCGAGTCTGGCGACTTGTCATCGTGCTGGCCCCGAGTGTTCAATTTCTTCGAGCCTCGACCTGGTGAGTTCTGACTTGGGCTCAAGCACACGCTTGGCGACAAGAACAACTGCTGATTCCGCTCACCGACGCTCTTTCTCCGCGGGCTCTTGCTTGTCACTGCTGCTGCAGCAGAAGAAGGCGGGCTCTCTGCGTCATCGGTACTCCGACGACCCACTGGCGAGTGGCTTCGGTTACTCCAGCCGTCCGAGTCCTGCTCCGTACTTGATCCGCTCGAGAGACGGTCCCAGAGGAACTCCCCACAGTCAATGTCGTTGCTCGTGCAACTCGTGCGCGTGCCGCTCGAGGACGTCGAGTCACAGTCCTTCTCGAGGCTCAAGTTCACGTCGCGCAGTTTGCGGAAGCTCGACGACCGTCGGGACGATGTCGAGCGCTGCTGCTGGCTTTTCAGTTTATCGTCGTCTGGCTGGCGCTGACTCGGGGGCTGCTGGCGAAGACCGGGGGTGGTGCTGGAACTCATGCTTGATGTCTGGAGAAGTCTTTGTGTGTGTAAGATTGTGAGTGCTCTGCATTCGACGACCAAAAAAGAAGGCATCATTGTCAGCTCCAGTGTTGTCATCAAGCATTAAATGGGGATGCAAGAGGCTCATTGCATACCTTGTGAGTCAGTTAATGGGGTTAGCAGACTCGAGGAGAGAGAGAGTGTG
>JAASGO010000901.1:0-12938 GCA_023334245.1 Globisporangium cederbergense | reverse complement strand
ACGATTTCGAGTGCTGTGCTGACAGTAGAGGACGGCAAGGTGGAGACTGCGACCTCGCAAATGATTTGAATAGCCCACGTATTTGTGAGCAGCCTGGCAGCAAACTCTCGAGATGACACCATCTGCTCGAGTAGCAGCAAAGCAGTGCTTTGCAATCGATCTCGTTCACCACTTCGGCAATACAGATCACTCGACGGCACTGGCAACGTCATCAGATTCAGCAGCTCTTGCGCTCCACCGTGATTTAATGCTTGCTGACAACGTTGAATGAGGATCTGCGTTTCCGACTCCCCAAGTTCAGATCTCAGGTCTTCAAGCGTTATGCCGGCAGCAAGCACGTTGATACGATCCACGTGGAGTGTTGAGCCGTTGAAGACGTCGCCACCGTTCTCCCCGGTAAGCCACTGAGGGAAGCCAAGTAAGCTGCCTCGATGCAACGATCCAGCGATCACTTCATCGTCATTTGTCAAGTTGTGGCTCTTGAGATGGACTTCATATTTCGCATTTTCTTCTAGCAGCACCATAAGCAGCATAGTTTGACCATTCTCAAACTCTTTGAGCGACATCTGCGTTGGAGGGCTTAGTCGGTGCACAAGACATGCGAGTGTATCGCGTGGCACATCAGCAAAGAGTGGAGAGTTTGCCAGCAGAGTCAGCAAATCGCTCAACCTCCTCTTCGTGACGGCCTGGAACACGGTTTCCTCTGGAAGGTGTTTGGTGAAAGCGACCCGACGAACCAGCTCTGCACGATCCTCAATCAGCAATCGACAAGCTCGCGAAATCAATCCTGAGGACACATGTTTATGATGTGTGTGTCCGAAGAACTGCTCGTCTCGGTTGATAAACTGTTCGATCCGCTTGGCGGCATGCTTTCGAACCAGCGCCGTTGTGCTGCGCCAGTATCCTTCCTTCTGGATTTTGTACATCATCAGCGAGCCTTCAGCGTTCCTCTTGGACACGACGTGCTTGAACTCTTCGTCAATACGCTTCATCACTTGATGCTCACAAATTCTTTTCTGAGCATCCGTCTCTGAGCCGTAGATCTCACTAACCATCCACGCTGGGATCTTCCCAAACCGACCGTCGCCAACGACGATCATGAGTGCATCATCTTCGACCAGACGACTTTCAACGAAGCACATGGAGAGTCGTATCAGCTCGGGGGTTTGGAGGTCCAGGAAGAATGGCAGCTGCATTAAGTGTGCCAGTTTCACGATCTCGCGTGGTCGAAGCAGTGGCGCGACTTGCAAATCCGTGCAGCGAGCCTGAACGCAGTCTGCCATCCAGTCTTCAACTACACACAGCGATGATGAGAAGTATTCCAAGCGAAAGAGCATATCTCGGATCTTTGGTGTCTTGCTGAGGCTGTAAAGCAACTCGAGTGCTGCCAGCTGAGTGTGAGTCTTGAGTGAGTACACGAGTCGTACGACACGGTGCAAGATGCGTGCGTCGGCAATGATAAAACGATCGGTGTCTGGATGCAGCTGCAGGACACGTGCCAGGATTTGGACGAGGCTGGAGTGGAATACACCTTTGATGCTGGGAGGTAGTGAATTCGCAAAAGCTGGCTCCATCAGCAGCAAATCGAAGATTACCTGGACTCCTTGACTCTCAATGAACCACGGAATCACGTCGGGAGACCGGGCGGACGTGAGATTCAGCAGCCCAATTGCATACGCGATCGCAGGACTTGAAGGTGCTCGAGGGTCCAGCATCGTCACCGTGTTGTCTGTCTCTTGGCCTCTAATCTTGGACACGCTGAGTCGAATCACCAGGTGTTCTAGCGTCACTCCTTGCACAAGACTACGAAATGTACGGCTCATTTGATGAGTGTCATTGTGATCAGCATGGCCACCGCCATCGCTCCCGACAAATTGTCGAAGAATCTTGTCGACGCTTTCAGAAGACTTTTTGCACACCGTGTAGAAGAGTTGGTATGCGACCCCAGACGTGGCCGGATTGCCGACGAGCTCGTCGACAATGCCCGCAACGTCACCTATCGCATCAACAACCGCGAGGTTATCCGGACAGGCCTCCATAACGCCCACGATGAATCCGAGAAATCGAGCGCGGCGCTCGTGTGTCAAGTATGAGAACGTGACGTCGCCTTGAGTTTTCCAGCGTGCCAAGACAACTTGCACATGATTCAAGGGCAGACTCGAGCTTAGAGTTGACGGCGTAAGGTTTCCTTTCATGGTCAGCAAGCACAGCTTTCGAAGAAATCGCCATAGGTGCGCTGACCCATGGAAGCTACTGTCGTGCGGCTCTGGAGAATTGCGAAATGGGGCTGGCAGAACCGGCTGAAGTAGACACTTCCTTCCGGATTGTGGCGCGGGGTCTAGCTCTGCTATCACATCGGATCGAGTCTTCGTCAGTTCATTTTGTTGCACGTCAAGTGCCCCGTCCACGACGACGATTTGTGGCAGTCGCAAATGCAGTTCCAAGACTACTCGTAGAAGCTGCTCGCGTGTCGGGATGTTCAGCATGGAGCAGACTTCGTCTAGCCCCTGAACTAAAAGCTGCATGTCTCCGTCACCTTCTTCAGCTACGGCAAGAAAGAATCTTCTCCATCCAGGCAAGAACGCGCGACGCAAGTCTTCTGCCGATGGTGCTGGCTCGAGTGGGTTTGTCAGTACTACGCTCTTACTTGTTGAACCGACTCCAGCTGCCCCATTTGGACGCATCTTTGGCTTCTCGAAGTACAGAGCATGAGCTAGAACATCAGCTGCAATGTAAGGGACGTCATTATCACCCGATTGCAAGAGCTCGATGAGTGCCGACAAGTTGGACGGATCGGCGATACGACTCTGCATTCCAGGCGTGAAGTGGGCGAGGTTGCGCGTCAAAAGCATTGTGTTCGCGAGAGAGATGTAGTCGTGCCGGAGATCATCCACATGAGCGAGCAAAGTTCCTGCTTTCTCTTGGAAGAGCGGATCCAGCACGACTTTGCGATATTCCGCCAGACGGGCGATTGTAAACAGCGATGCACGCTGAAGATCCAGGCATCCAGTTGCGTCAGCGCTGCCGAACAAAGAGTACGTATTCATCAACCGTCAGCTGAAGCGCCCCAGTCTCGTAATATCCAAAAAAATTCAGGACTTACATGTCCTTCGGGAGTGCATGTGAAAACAGCAAGAGCAGAAATTCACGCTGAGAAAGTACGTAGAACGCCACGACTGCAAATGGCAGTAAAATGTTAGACAGTACGCCAAACACTGCGATAGCATGCAAGATCGACTCACCTTTCTCGGCGCAAAGTCGTCCGAGGCTCATCATAGCCATATTCGCCATCTCAAGCACTCGGTCGTGTGCTTTATGTCCAGGTTCAGCTTGATCAAACGCACAGCGATCTTGAATCCACCGAACCCAGCTCCAGTCCAACGCAAACCCACGCAAGATCTCGTCGCGACTGCTATGGTTGAACGATAAGCTTGAGAGTAACTGGAGGCTGAGAATCTCCAGCCTATCAGCTTCGATGCCCGACGCGCCGAGGAAATACGCCAAATCGTAGCTTGTTCGAAACAGAACGCGTCGAGAGATGAGAAATCGAGTGATCAGTCGACCACAATTGGCCTGACAATTTCAACCCAGTCAGTAAGCACAATTAGAGGAAAATGTAAGAACGCTTGAAGGAAAATGAAAGTAGAAAAAGGGGAGAAGTTAGCGAGCATGCAAACATACCTTGGCAATCTGGTCGCACGTGTCGCAGTGAGGGCACCCTTCTTTCTCCACGCAAGCGCAACCGAAGTGCTCTTCTTGAGCCTGCCCTGATTGACCCAATACTACAAGCAAATGCAAAAACTGGTTTGATCACAGGACATGTTAGCTCATCACACATCGTAAGCACAAGACCATTCAGTAAGTTTCTTACGTACCTGCTCGTAGATGTCGTCAGTAAAATGGGAGACGAAAACGCTCTTGCCGGTAGCCATCTTGACTACGTATCTTGCTGTCTGATCACTGGATGGGTTCGCGCTTGGAAGTTCTTCATACAAATCGTCGTTATCTTGCGAAGAGCTGCTTGTTCCAGTTGATGGCGTCCCGTCAGTCGAAATCTCAGTAAATGACGCCAGCACATGACTGATTCTAGCGATGCATCCGGACTCGGCATGATTTAGGTACTGACGAACGCCTTCGTGCTTTTCCGCAAGCAAGATCAGCAGGCCGCCAATGCTGCGAAGTTCACCCAATGTCGGCCGCTCACCGAGGAGGTCTGTGATTGTGTTTAGACGTGATTTCCGAGCAAACGAGCTTGTCGTGTTCTCTCCCGACGCGATTCGGAACAAGCAATTGCACAACAGCGGTCGCAGGAACGTCGAGTCACTTTGTACTCGGAGCGTCACGCAGATCGCGGCGACGAGCTGTTCCGTGTCAGTGAGGACAATGAGGTCCAGGCGGACCACCAGCCTCACAAGTAGCTGCAGTACATACCCGATTTCTGGGTTTGTCTCGAAATCGGTCGACAACTCGGTGAACAGGTCAGATAGTAGCGTTTGGTTTTCTTGTGATTTCGTGAAAACCTCGGCAAATTCTCGAACGAGTGGCTCTTGTTGAAGATGAAACACAAAGTCCACTGTCAGGATAAGCGCTTGCTTCTTCACTTCAAAGCTGTCATCTTGGAGACTCGATACGATGCCGCAACGAGCACTGAGAAGCTTCACTTCCATTCCGTACTGCTTCGTCTGGCATTTGGGATCGAGAAGCATAAGTCGGAGGCATGTGAACGCTGCAGCTCGAAGTGATGACGAGCTTGACGGAGTGAGCGCTAGCGCGAGCAGAATATCTACCATCGACGGCTCTAGCAGCTCAGTGCATTTCAGCGGGTGTGCCTTCAAGTGCGTGATGACGCAGAGCAGTACTTGGTAGAGAAGTAGAGTGTTGTCTTGGTCCAACAGCAGTCGCAGCACTTTCGACTTCGTGCGCGGGATCATATTTTCAATCGCCTCGGGCTTTGAACGGGAGAGCGCGAGAAGACAGCTGTGTGCAAGTCGACACAGCTGGATCATTTCCTTGATTTGTCGAGTGAGACGATGGGTGTAAAAGAGCATTGTGCCAAATAGATGCACGGCCTCTCCCTTCTGCTGTCCATTTTTCGAGAAGGTGGTTTTCGTTGCACCTCCTCCCGACAGTCCTGTCTGGTACACATTGTCGAGCAGCCGGGTCACGAAGGGATAGTCGTAGCTTCGGAAGAAAATGTCGTCGCACAGCTTGCTCTGCATCAACGAACCGAGTGCTGCAACATCGCAGTCGATTGCGCCTCCAGAGTTGAACTTAGCCAGGATGTTTTCTGCAAGTGAAATGATTCCGTTAGTCTTCGACACTTGCGGCACTGAGCTTGGGGTAATTGGCGTGCTGGATATCGCTGTTGTTTCATCTGGATCGTCAAACTCAGAGATAAATGGGAGAGATAGCACCTCAGTGCCTTCGTAGGCAGATGCGAGAGCCCAAAGCAGGCCCGAGGATAGTTCCTGCAGATCACAACATCATGAGCTGAGCAACTTCTTATCAAATGAGAAGTGTGAAGTACTCATACACAAACCTAGTCAGTTTACACACTTACCGCAAGCAGCTTGGACGATTTCTTCCGTGAGTGGCTCAGCAGTTTTTGCAGAAACGCGAGGTCGTTGTACATCGGCACGCCCAAGCCAAGCAAGTCACTTCCAAGCGCGAACACAATGTTTCGTAGCGCAAAGATGTACAGAGTCATGTGGCTCTCTGAAACAAACTCGCGGTCGCGAATGAAGCGCTGCGAGGAAGACATCGTAAAACACAAAAAAATGACCTCGACAACCTTCAGCAAGCCACAAAATTCACAATGAACTCACCCAGAGCAGCTGCTGAATCTGCTTCAGCTCCTCGCTGTGCTTCATCTGCCGAACGCTGCTTGTCAGGCAGGAGAATACCGCGAGAAGATTGAGAAAAGCCCCGAGCTTGGTTGTTATCGCGCGCTCGGGGTCCTCCCATTCATGATTTTCCCAAATCTGCCCTTGAGAGCTGCTGCTGCTAATAGCTGTGGACATTTCCCCATCGGACGACTGGTGTTCGAGGTAAGCGTTAGCCTTCTTCTTGAAATTGACCGCGACGAATCGCTCGAGGATCAAGAAGCTGTCGTGCTGGTCTGCCGAAAAGCGAAATTGTTCTGAGTTTTTAGGTGTATCTTGATGCGCTAGCGACAGTCGCGCTCCTACCCCCATTGTGATTGTTAGCGCATTGCCAAGACGTTTGAGCGCGTTGTCGCTGAATGTGTGCGCTGCTGTCGCCACCAACTGGAAATGAAGGACGCAGAATACTCTTGCAGCGAGAATGCACGTAGGCGTATGCTCGCCCTCGAGTAGCTCCTGTAGCTTCATGTCCAGTCCGAGTACAGCACAGTCTTCAGCTAGCGCTGCACTATTCAGTAGCCATCCAAGTCCGATCAACAGCGGAACTTGACAAAACTGCTGCAGGGGGGACTCGGATGGCAGCATCATCAGTCCGAGGAGAGATTCGAGCAGCGAGCGACCTCTTGACGATGCGACACTCTGGTGAGCACGAGCCTGCTGCACTGCAATATGTTCTTCGTGAACAAGCCGTCTCAACTCTTCTGTAGAGTCGTCATCGTGATTTGCTGCCTGCCAGGTTTGCGCGTGATCATGAAGAAACAGCGTCTCAATCATTAACGTGTTCATTGCGGATGTAGAGCTCTCCGGGGAGCAGAACACTCGAACGATCTGATACAGTGAGTCCAAGAACGCTTGGACCGAGTTTTTCCAGACCGCCTTGTCAATCGCCAGCTCGAGCGCCAGACTAAGCGTTTTCAACACCGCGCGTTGCAGCACATAGTCTTTGAGCGTGCGTAGGAGCTCCAGAAGTTTTGGAGTCAAGTCGGATAGAAAGTGGAGCAGTCGGTCGGCACTTGTCATCCGGTCGAGAAACGAGCACAGAGCTTCGAATATGGAGAGCTGGAGCGGCTGGTACGGTGCTGGTATCAAAGTAGCTTCAGCAGAAAGCGTCCATGAGAAGAACTGGAGGCAGTCCGAGGGACCCTTCATCCCGTCTTGACCCCAGAGCACACCTTTGTCTTTCAGCAGCAGCACCAGAAACAGTTTCATCACGCCCACTGCACTCTTGAGAGACTCTGGTGCTGAGGCTTTGCAGCCACAACCGCATGACACCATTATAGTTTTGTTGATGTCCCAGTTGCCCGCGCCCTGGGAAAAGAACAGGATATGGATTTCTTCGAGTAGTAGCGGCAGAAAGTCACGGTTCGCACGGGTTGACGCGCAAGCACCATTTTCAACAAAGTATGCCATCCAATGTCGCCAGTGCACCAAGAGCGCAGGTTTACTTGAGCACAATTCGGCCGATTTCATCAGCGCCAGGATTGTTTCTTCAAACATGAGCTGTCGAGACGGCGACGCCGCTGCCACCAAGTCAGACGCATCAATCAGGAACTTCAAGCCGTCTTCAGCTGCAAACTTTCGCTGGAAATCGGTGAACAGTTCAATCTTTGTCACCTCTGCCAATTGATTCGCTCGTGAACGGCAGAGCAGCTTCAGTGTCTTCATCGCAGTGTCCACGAGCCTTGTACCTGCAGTCGTGGTGTTGCCTCGAACTAGCATAACCACAAGCCTTGTGACAATGTCGAGATTCCGCTTCGTGACTGCGATCAGCGATTTTGGAATCCACTCAATCAATGCACTCATACAGTCCAGCACAGCTTCACGAGGATACTGTACACCGATTTTTGCTGAACGAAGATGATCAAGGAAGTCTCCTCCAAACGCAATGTCGCGCCAGCGCTGTTCTCGCGAATCGTCGAGACAACCGAACAGAAAACTCAGGTAGTTGGTTTCGAGTGCGTGAATCAGAACGCCTTCGTCACTCTTTGATGCGCCAACGAGCAACTTCTTTGCGCAGTCGACCACAGCTGTCGTAAAGCCGCCTGCTGTAGAGCGATCTTGTTGCTGCTGCTGAAGCAGAAGTTCCGTGTCAACGTGAACCCGGAAGACAACTCGTACCGCAGCAATGTCGGTTTCTTTTGAGACGAAGTACCCCATCGACAGCGACTGCGCTTTTGGATTCTCCATCACCATCGCATTGAAGCTCGAGTTGATCTCCAGCACTTCAAGATGCAGCGCGTTCACTCCAATCGCGAGCAGCAAAGTCCCACCTTTCGGAGGTAAGCTGCTGCTCAGCAGTCGAAAAGCCTCCCGGATATCGTCTTCGACGTAGCGCTGTGTGTCTTCCCATGTCTTGCTTTCCAGCTCAGCGAGATCAATTTTCCTTCGCACGAATACTGCTTCCATTGCGACCGATGCATCCCCGTGAAAAAAGTAGTGGTTGAACTGTGCAGCTTTGAGGCGATCCTGGTTCCATCGTGGTCGAAGGTGAAGCGCGAAGTCCGAGCCCATTAGCTCGCACTGGTGCTGGGTTTCCAAAGAGTACTTGCCGCTGAGGTTCATTCTCGGCAAGTTGCGTGCACTTCGGCTTTTGTTGATTTTGTCCATGTCAATCGTCTTGAGCCCAATGTTTCGTAGATACCCTTCAAGGTGTGATGACGCGTCAAGCTTTGCTCCTTCGAGTTGTCCGCGAAATGACTTTACGCAGCGCTGAGGCAATGTCAGCGCGATCTGAGAGAGAGGTGCAGTTGGGATCGATGGAGTCAATCGAGCCTCAAAGTTCTGTTGCAGGAGCTGATTCTCGCGTTTGATGAACCCCTCCATACTCTGAGAGATATGTTCTGCTTTCCGTGAGATAAAGGCCGCAAGCGCTGGTAAGAACAAACACGACTCGAGCGCCTTGATGTGTGTCTTCTGGTTGTTGAGGAACAAACTCGTGAGCTCTTTGATACGCATCGTCATTGAGTAATCTTCAATCTCACTGAAGAGAAACTCCATTTTGCGCCAAGTGGTCGGATCCAGACTGATCACTTTTTGAACAGTGGCTTGAACGCGTTCCACTCGAGTGCGACAAAAGTTCAGCTTCGTGATCGAGTTCGAGCCGGTGTTTCGATGGGAGTTAAGGAACGTGTAGAGAAACAGGTACAAGATCTCGAGACCGTCAGAGATCCACACATCAAGTGCCGAAAAGAGGTGCTCGTTCGCGTGGACACCAGAGAGAAGCTCTCGATCTTTGTCCGAGAGTCGAAGAGCTGGCGAGGCTTTTATATCACTTGCTGGTCCAGACGGCAGAAGGAGAAACGTGTTGGCGGAGTGGTTCTCGATGCATGAGATACGAATTCGCGTCGGCTCGTGCCACGAACGCATGTCTGCCAGCACGTTCAAGGTGCTTTCCACTTGAAAGAGCCACGCGAGATCAGCCTGCTCGCTGGCGACGTGGGTTGAAGCTGACCCTGATCGCGGTGGTAGCAGCGTCAGCAAGTACTTCTTTAACAACGCATCGATAGGCGCTCGCAGTAGCTCAGCGTGGATGCACATATCGTCTTCAAGCGCCAAGAAAACGCCGTTTAACCCGAGCTCAAAGTGGTTGATCCCGTAGTGGAGAAGCGCTTTCTGTAGCTGCTCTGCTGTGAACAGGGCGAAGGAACCGGATGTGGTGCTTGTATCTGTTTTCTGAGTGGCTTCGAAGTTTGTAGTGACCATCTCCATAACGGCTTGAAGGTAGCACAGAACTCGTGCTTCGGCTACGCTATTGCCCTCATCAAGCTCTTGGAACTGAAAAAGATCCTTCGGATACTGCGCTTTCACTGACACACGTCGCGGAGTATGCGATCCATCTGGTGCTTCAGTGTCCATCGAGCTCGTGTTGTCGTCTTGTGCCTCTGTGGTTTGCGTGACAGTAATGCTTGGCATCTCAAACTCCGATGGCGCGCCGTCTTCAACTACGGTACCCGCTACGAGATCTTCAACTGCTTTCTCCGCGACATCTACCAACATGTCTTCGGCAGGACTGGGGGGACTGGGAGGACGTCCGCTGAGCTTGCTTTCCTGCTGTGACCCTCCAATTTCAGACAGGTATTCAAAGTCGGAAAGCTCGAATTTACTCAGATCCACTTCGGTGCGTAACGAGTCTTCCGCTGCGCACTTCATAGGCTCTAGCAGTAATGCTTCATCATCGCGTGAGCTCTTCAGATCCGATTCAACAGCAGACGCTTCTTTTGGCTGTTCTTCGCCAAGGCTTGGATCGGTCGCACGTTCTTCATGGCTTTCTTGAAGCTCGGTAGAGTCAATTCTTTCAACAGGAGTTTTTGATGCGTTGGAGGGACCGTCTTCCGACTTCGAAATGTCAGTGACGAAGTCATTGACCAAAGGATCCGTAGCCTGCTCAAGGTCCAAGTTCCTATCGGGCTTGTCTTCAAAAAGAGGGTCTTCATGGAAGAGTTCCTTGAAATCAGTTTCTCCGTTGACAGTATCGCGCTCGAAATGCTGCTCGACTGTGACTGAACTTTGCATAGTCTTCACACCAGGGATTAGCTGAGCATCGTCTACTACAGCGTTGTCGACCAGCGGATCTGAGAGCGTTGCCTGAGGTGTCGAACCTGCTTCAATGGCTTGAAGCTGTGGCATTCGCTCCTCTGGCGCAATCTGCACTTGGTTGTCGTCGTGCGAGACGGTCATGGTGGTGGATGACACAGGAGCTTCGACACTTGCTGATGAATCTTCGACATCCGAGGAAAGCTCGCTTATATGATCGCTCAAAATGATGCATAGATCATCTGATGCACTCGCTGGGAAGTGCAGCTCCAGCTTGCTGATCAGCCTTTGTAGCTTGGTTGACGTATCTGACAAGACACAGACAGCAACATATCATTGGCCGTGCCGTTTAATTCTGTTTATGGCAAGATATCTTGCTCGACACGTACCATTCTCCTCACCACCTTCTGCTGCTGATACTGTCATCCTCAAGAGTCGCTCAACGCGCTCGACGCTGGCCCACAGTATCGGTGCTGTCCGCCCCGCGCGCATTCCTTCCTTGATTTGAACCTTGATGCCAAACAAGCTCTTGGCTTGGAATTCTCGTATTGTGACGTCGCATCGGACGCCACTCAGAACTCGACTCCGGAATTGAAAGTCTCGATATGCAGCCGGGTGGCTGGAAACTGCTGTTCCACGCTCTACTACTGGCGGAGGTGCTGGCTTTCGATTCTTCTCGGGTGCTGTGGTAGAGCGCTGGGCGCTCTCAGCTGCTGTGATTGCGTGAATAGCAGCGAGAGGGACAGCCTGGTCCGTGTGTAACGATCTACGAGCTACTGTCGCTGTCGCTGTCACCGGAGATGCCGGTCTAGGTCTGTGCGGCAGCGGGATTATCATGAACACGATGCTTGGGAAATCGGCCGGGAACACGCTGAGCTCGTCGGTCGGATCGATGCGCGTGCGCAGAAGCGGGTGGAAGAACTCGTACTCGCGCTTGTTAGGCAATGGGTAAAACTGGTCGAGTAGGCGTCGCACGCTCGCGAGCGACGCCATCGTCGCGAACTCGATGCTACCGATGTCTTCGACGAAACCCTGCTTCGGTTGCAGTCGCTGTACAGGCTTGCGCACCCACGTGATGCGCTGGTGAGAAATCGCTGAAGGGGTTTTCAATCTCATTCTAGCGTCAGCGAGTTGCTCTTGGTCATGTTCGCGATCATGGCGGTCATGCTGTAGATGATGATAGGGCTGGCGCGCTGTGACATCTTCGTCCGTGCGCGAGAACATGCCCATGGCGGCGTGCTGCAGCATCTGCCCGCGATGCCCACTGGTCGTTGACGTGACATCGTGCACGGGTAGTGACGCATGGCCAGCGTCCGAATGCAGCAGCTGTGGGTCCGGCACTGCGCCGCGTGATAGCAGCTCACGCCGGCGCTGGATCTGCTCGAGCGCGGCGGCGATGCTGTCGTCGTGGTGGTGTCTCTCCGTCATCGGGCGCGCTGTGGTGCGGCGGGTTGGCTTTGGAAATGAACGCGTTGAAGTTTCCTTTGGACCACTATAAACAGAAATCAAGCTTCGAAAATGTACTATCAAAACAAGAAAAAGTAAATCCGAGATCATTACTCTACGTCGCAGAATTTGGATCGGGAGCCACTGGTTATAGAAATGACTCAGATCTTTATCCACCAGCGTCGGAAGTCCTGTTCCAAGCTCCAATCGAGGACTACTCGGGTACCCGTTCGCGAACCTGATGTCTGTGTGGCCTGTTGATCTTGAAGGTCTTGATGAAGGTCCGTCCGTTGTTCATTCTTGTGTGTGGGCAACAGCCTACGCAGCAGCCTGCAGGTGGGCTTCTGCAACTGCATGCGAGTCGGGGGATCAGCCTGCACGAGGGAGGTGACAGCAACTTGCAAGTGGGAAGTGGCGATAACACACACTCGCGCGGATCCGCAAGGTCATACGCCGGTTGACCACGGGCTGGTCTGGGATCAACTCTGGCATGGTGTTGGACTCTCGCCAAGACCTCTCAAATCGTCGTCGGCCGTTGCGCATGAACCGAGTCTCGGCGCCTTCGAACACGTAAACCTCCTCATCATTTCCTGAGCACCCTTCGCCACTCCAGTTGAGCGACCCTGCGTAAGGTAACAAGTATTGAGCAGATCCAACACAAGAACATATACGCACCCGTGACTATCGTTTCGCCGTCTACGATGAAGAACTTCTTGTGCATCATCCGAGGAGAAACCCGCACATCAACTCCCGCGCGGCGCAGCTCTGGGATCTTGTTTTTGAATTTCCGCACCGACTTCTCACTTTCTCTTCGGTCAGTTAGAAATCGAAGTCCGGTACCAAGACGCGCCTGAAGATCCTTGACTAAGTCAGCAAGCTAGTAAAATGCAGACACCGTCACAGGATTAACATGAAGCCCGCACACACATCAGAAATCAGATCATGCCAGTACGTACACGATCGTGAATCAGCAAGTGCATGCAGATGTCCAGCGTATGTTTGCCGCATCCTATGATCTCGAGCAGGGCGCCCAGCGGATCCTTCCCTCTCTGTCGTGCGGGTGAAGACAGTATTCGT
>JAASGO010000900.1:0-12968 GCA_023334245.1 Globisporangium cederbergense | reverse complement strand
CGTCACGTCAGGTCAATCGCGAATTGCTTTATGATGCGACACCAGGTCGGCCGCTGGGGCTCTTTGTGGGTGAGAATTCGGAAGAACGGACAAGGGGACAAAATGTACTTAATAAACTAAAGAAGTGTTGGAATCGAAAATCAAGCCAGATGGCATAATAAATCACCTATGTACGCGCTCGCACTCCAGCAACCACCTCACACACCACCTCTCGCAGCTTCCATCGTGAGGCACTGCGTGCGCGATCGACTGTTCGCTATCTCTTCAGCGGGTACTAGGTGGGTTTTCTGGAGCGCTAGGTATGCAGCTGAGCTGTTGGGGCCGGGGAAGCGCAAGACGTCGACCTCGGCTCCGCGAGAAATCTTGGAGATGCACCGCTCTATTGAGAGCAGCGAGCAGGCCATGGATGCGCCGCTTTCCGGCTGCGGTCATTGGAATTGGTCTCTTGGCCTCACGAACCGCACGCTCTCTTTGAATGAATTTACAAAGAGCCTGGTACTTGATGCCTATGAGGAGGGATGTCGTCGTAACATGTAGATCCATCTTCAACACCAGAAAGTAGGCGAGGTTGCGGATATCACGGGGGACCCGCATTCTATGCTAGGCTTGAGTGAGGGGTATGCATACAGATGACTAGGTATGTTTGATGAGGTCCAAGTTGGAAACCGAGGTCGGATAATCAGTTGCAGAGCATGCGTACGAAGGATCTTCAGGATCGCGAGCGGCCGTTGCGCGCGGTGCCAACTCCAGATTCAGCAGATTCGCCAGGTCAGAGGCAAACGCATGGGTTTGTATGGCGTTTTGTATGAAGCGATTTGTACGAAGCGATTGGAAGACCCAGATTCAGCAGAGAAATGTTCTTGTGGGATACGGCGATCGCTAACTCACAAGCGCGCCTTCACATAGCCAATCCGAGCCAAGAAGTCCGGTCTGATATTTTTTCGTGAGTGATTGTCTGACGTCATTTCGACGCAATGACGACGGCGACGTAGTCGCTGAGCCGACCAATGCAATCGGACATTTCCGGGTCGGGAAACGCGCTATTTTGGGCGCAAAGATCCCGACCTGACTTGCAGATTCCAAAAGATTCAATTTGGGGGCAGGAGTTTCAGTATTTTGAGCTTTTGGTGAAGAGCCGTTCAGAATGTCGACGAACGCGACCTGGAACCGATCGGATCTTACGGAAGCTGCTGACCGACTGACTAGACGCGACCTGTGTGACTTGTGAAGCAGATCTTTTTGTTAAGAGAGCCAAGAGGCACAGCCAAGAGGCACAGCCAAGATTTGTGCCATCGATCTGCGGGCCAACCACAACACTCAACAGGATCTCCCTACAGTGCCACGATACCTTTCGCGCACGAGGCGCGGCGCTTGAGCTGCAGCCACTCGCTTCACACAACACCTCTCTCTCTCACACACACACAAGTAATCATTACGATGCGCTGCAGAGCGCAGCACACAAGTACGGTAGTGAGGTTGTACTTTGTCCAACTGGTAATCGTCGACCAGCACTCTCTCACTCGCCCTGTGGTCAGCTGATGAAGCGAGTCTTTGGCGACCGAAATACTGGGAGCCTTGAACTTCCTTTTTTAGCGTGTGGGGCTTTCTGAGACCTGGTGGCGGTTTTTCGCGCGTTGTAACGAGTGGCCCGACCTCACGGCTTTGCTCCATACTCTACCGAGCCACTTCAGCATGCGAGACGCGCGCTCGCCTCTGCGGCTGACGATAACGACAACACGACTGCTGCACTATCTCGTCGGAGCGTGTAGTCAGAGAGCACAAGAAGTCAATGGCAAGCTGACACTGGCAGGACGCACGCTGATCTGGCACTTTTCGAGTCGAGGTGGAGTGAAATGTGGCGTGATGCGACTTGTCGTCAGAGACATCGAGCACTATGATCGATTTGATGTGCACCAATCTCGTTGATCGACTGGCCATACAGTTATCGAATGCGAGCAGGTTCGTTCAATAGAACGCCAGTGCGACGGAGACACCGTGAACTCTGAACACGTCGAATTGGCACGAATTCAAGTTGCTGAAGTAACGGTTGATCTACGTCAAATCTCGTCGCTTGTGACGTCGGACCGATTCGCTTTGCACCAATTTGCCTCATAGATCAGCTGGCCACAACTCCGCACTGATGAACAAATCCATCGAGTCGATCCACCAAGCGCAGTACGACCTGCACAGCGAGATGGTTTATATTATAAGAACAGTCTCGATATGCAAGTACTGACCTTGAGCTAGGTAAACATGGTCAGTTTGTAAACTGTTTTTCTGACCGGCTTGGTGCCACACCTTGATGTCAAAATCACGGAACTCTGCTGAAGACGAAATAGTTGTACAGGCTAGCTGTACGTCCATTGACTCCCAATCTTAATTTCGATCCGAGACCTTTCTCATCGATATGTGGCACTGGACAACGATCGCATTGTCTGCCCAAAGCAGACAGTTGATTGTTGTCTGCTTCGGAGGACACTTTGTGCCGCCTTGGAAGTCACTCTTTTCTGCTGCTTCGAAAGAGTGCCACGCGTGGTGCCCTCTCAAAGTTGTTTGCGCTCGCATCGTGACACGTATCCTTCCAACGATGTGGCGAGCGTAATTACACACGCCGCCCCGGCTGTATCCCGTCTCACTTGATCTTTGTAAGAGATTCTTTTTTACGAACCGCTTTTTACTTTTTTACGAAGAGGTCCAGCTTCAAAAGCGAAGCGAGTGTGTGTGTGTGTGGGGCAAATGCGAGCGAGCGAGGGGGGTGGCTTTGAAGCATGCGAGGGATCGTATCATTTCATCATTTCTTCACCCCCACGCGCAGCTCCCGCCGGCGAGAAGAAGCAGAGAAAAGAGTGCGTTGCCCTCTTCTCTATCCGATTGCCCACTGTGCATCTGCTGCTCAGCTGTTGATTGTGTCATGATGCTGACTGTGTCGTCTCTCTCTCTCTTGTTGATGCAACTGCAGTGCGTTTCCTCCACTTGATCCGCCCGGTCATGTGCGTGCTGCCCGAGGTGGCGCAGCCGGACCGCAAGATCCCGTTCCGTGAAAAAATCCTTTGGACCGTCATCACGCTGTTCATCTTCCTGGTGTGCTGTCAGATCCCGCTGTACGGCATCCAGACGAACAAGTCGTCGGACCCGCTCTACTGGATGCGCGTGATCCTGGCATCGAACCGCGGTACGCTCATGGAGCTCGGCATCTCGCCGATCGTGACCTCCGGCCTCGTGATGCAGCTGCTAGCAGGCTCCAAGATGATTGAAGTGGACCAGTCGCTCAAAGAAGACCGCGCGCTCTTCAGTGGCGCGCAGAAGCTGTTTGGTATCCTGATCACGCTCGGCGAGGCCGTGGCGTACGTGGTCTCGGGTATGTACGGCAACGTCTCGGACATCGGCGCGTTCAACGCGATCTTGATCATCCTGCAGCTGCTCTTTGCCGGTGTGCTGGTCATTATCTTGGACGAGATGCTCCAGAAGGGCTACGGCCTCGGCTCGGGCATCTCGCTCTTCATCGCGACCAACATCTGCGAGAACATTGTGTGGAAGGCGTTTTCGCCGACGACCATCAACACTGGTCGCGGCACGGAGTTCGAGGGCGCGATCATCGCGCTCTTCCACCTGCTCATCACGCGCTCGGACAAGTTGCGCGCGCTCAAGGAGGCGTTCTACCGCCAGAATTTGCCGAACGTGACCAACCTGCTCGCGACTGTGTTCGTGTTCGTGGTCGTGATCTACTTCCAGGGCTTCCGCGTGGACCTGCCAGTCAAGTACCAGAAGTACCGCGGCCAGCAGGGCACGTACCCGATCAAGCTCTTCTACACGTCCAACATGCCAATCATCCTGCAGACCGCGCTCGTGTCGAACCTCTACTTCATCTCGCAGCTGCTCTACAAGAAGTTCAGCGGAAACTTCCTTGTGCGCCTCTTTGGTGTGTGGCAAGACGTGGAGGGCAGCGCCGGCCAGACCGTGCCTGTGGGTGGCCTCGCGTACTACATGTCGGCGCCGAGCAATCTGGCGCAGATCCTGTACGACCCGCTGCGCTTCGTGATCTACGTGGCGTTCATCCTGGGCTCGTGCGCGCTCTTCTCTAAGACGTGGATCGAGATCTCGGGTTCATCGGCGCGCGACGTGGCCAAGCAGCTGCGCGACCAGCAGATGGTGATGAAGGGCCACCGCGACTCGTCGATCGTGCACGTGCTGAACCGCTACATCCCGACGGCGGCTGCGTTCGGCGGTATGTGCATCGGCGCGCTCTCGATGGTGGCAGACCTGCTCGGCGCGATCGGCTCGGGCACTGGTATCCTGCTGGCCGTGACGATCATCTACCAGTACTTTGAGACGTTCGCCAAGGAGCAGGCGGAGATCCCGTTCAGCGGTCTCTTCGGCTTCTAAGCGTCTTCAAGAGGTGGACGGTCTGTCAGATCTTCAAGAAGTGGTGATGATGGTGATGGTGTGGGTGGACACTTGTGCAACCAACCGTGTGGCGCGCTCTTCGACGTTGGCGAATCTTCCGAGCGTTCGTCTCCATGCAGGGTGTATTGTTCCCGTTCAAGGGGTACTATCAGGTACTCTTGCTGAGTCAATAGTTAGTAAAAGTTTGGATAGGTCATATCAGCAAAATAGGCATAGGCAGAGGGTGTGAGGGCGCTTCCCCGCTTCTTCTTGTTTTGACGAGAAGGAGCGTCACTCTCTGCTGCTTTTAGGTGCGCGATGGAGACGCAAGCTCGTGTTTGCGGAAGGGAGACGCACACGACGAGAGCGCGTCGCACGACGACACACAGTCAGACTCACACACATACACACACACACACACACTTTGTAGTGAATAAAGACAAGATTTTATAAACAACAGTCAACAGCATCTTGCGATCTTTCTGGTGAGCTCTTCGAGTTGAATGGCGGCTTCGAGAGCCATGATACCATTCACAAGAGGCGCTATCTCTGCTTGACCCACTGCGCTCCGTGTATACGCAGGATCCAGAGGTCTAGAGCTGGAGGCTGCAATGGGGACGATGGCGCTCAAGGCGTTGATAATGCGGTATTCATCACCTTGGTGCTTGGCACTTGGTGGTGCAATGCTTTGGGTTTCTTTTGATTTATAGTGTGTACCGCACCATCCATGGGCTCTATCTAGTAAAAATGATAGCACAACTATGTAGCCCACACTAAACGTGCTTCTCCTCGCTTCGTTCTTTCCCAGCACCTTCACTCCTGATAACGAAAGCACACAAGCTAAAAGGACCGCGATGTGGAAGGTGCTGGAGAACGACGAGTACGAGGCGGCGTCGCCAGCTGTGCAGGCGCATTTCCACGCACTGCGCACGGAGGATGCACTGCGGCGAGAGGACTTCGCGACTGCCGAGCGCGAGGGACGGCTCGCGAGCGACCGGTTCGTGCAGGCGGCCGCCGGCGTCGCGAGCAAGCGCACGGTCGACGCACTGCTACTGCTCGCCGAGAACTACGAATACCGCGCGAAAGTAGCGCAGGCGCGCATGCCACAGTCCACACTGGAGAAAACGGATGCCATCAATGGCGGTGGCGGTAGAGCCTTGCAGCATGCAGGGGGCAAAGATGGCGCTGCTGGTGACCAGAACAGACCGTCGCGAGAAACAAAGGACGCGACTCCTGATGGTGATACAGACAGCGCATCGACGATGACGCGAGGATTCACGCGTACAGATAGTAAAAGCGCCGTGTCTACCGGTGTTGACGCGCATGACCCTGCAGCGAGTGCTGCTGCCGAGACACAGCTGAGCCTCGCGGCGGCAGAAATGGAGGAGCTGTGGCGCAAACTGCAGGAAATCGGTCTCTCGAGCACCGGCTCGACTGACAAGGTAACGCTTTACTGTATTGTTCATATATACAAGCGCGAATGAAAACGGTGTGGTAGTGTGTAACTAAGCTGACTGCGTGTGCGTTTTTGATAACAGAATAACGTGCTCATGTCGTCGCGCCACCTGTCGTCGTCACTCGGGGACTCGTTCTGCCTCTTACCAGCCAAGACTAAGTACGCTTTTCTCTGTGACGTGCCGAAGGACGACAGTTCTCTCATCGCTTCTGTTGTTTGTATATCCAGAGCATCAGTCGGCGTCCACGCGACGGCAATCGACGGGGGATCGACACTACGAGCGGCAGTCGCCTCGCGAATGCGAAACCAGCGTCTACGGTACGAATTTCGTATTCCATTCTCTGTAAAATCGTTGCACTCACCACCTCATATGAATATGAACCCGTCTGTGCGTTGTGTAGTCTTATGGAGCAGCAGTACGGGCAGCGCGGGATCATGGACGACCGGTTCCACAAACAGCAGCGGTCGTCCAGCTCTCCTTCCAGCAGAGGCAGCAGCGATCCACATGCACATGGTAAGGGCAGTAACAGTAATGGCGGTACCGATCGCACTCCAAGCGCAAATGCACAATTGGACCGACGCAATAGCTCGAGCGGGAATAGCCTCAATGGCGCGTTGCAGAGCGCAGCCGACGTCGAGAGCTTACAGGAGACGGTTGCCCACCAGAAGTACGAGATCGTACGTTTGCTCAATACGGTCAAGACACTCAGCTCCGAGAACACCAAACTGCTGAAGGTACGAGACTGCGCTTGAATCTATCGCTGTGAAGGCATGCAGTACTTACTCGGTTGCTCTTGTTCGCAACAGAAATGCGATACGTTAGCGAACGTGCAAGGTGAGAACAAGGAGATCCAGGAGTCGATGGAAAAATTCAAGGTCCATTACAACCAGAAGGTAAGTCGTGGAGCTGGCGGTCTTGTGTAGAACTTTGCGTGTAGCCCGTGGACTGAAGCAATCATATTCTGATCTTACATGGTGGTCTATAGCTCGTGATGATCAAGCGAGCACTTGAAGAGTGGCGGCGCCAGCGCAACAGCAACAGTGAGCGTGGCGCTACTCCCACATCCACCACAAGCCACAGTCAAGGTGGCGCCGCTCAGTACGAGCAGCGCAATGCGGTGCTGGAGAAGAAGCTTAAGCTCCAGGAGCAGCAGCTCGCTCAGCTCACCGAGTCGGTGAAAGCCAAAGACGAGCAATTGGCCAAGTACGAGAAGTGGTACAAGACGCTGAAAGCCGGCGCTAAGGCTAAGCAGCGTAGCCAGAGCGGCAACGGCATGAATGGCAGCGTGGGGGCTGGCAGCGGAGCGTCAGCGATGTCCATGAGTGGTAGCAACAGCATCGACGGCTTCGGTGGCGCAATCCCAAAGGATTCGTTCACGAGCAGCAGCCTCCACGACTACAGCGGCGCAATTGAGGACGCGTCAGGGGGAGGGAGCATGAACGGAGGTCGCCCACCTGCGCATCCGAATCGCCGCGCGCTGTAACAAGTCATGGCAAGTATGCCTGTCTTTCATAGACCCCCTTCTGGTGCAACATTCAAGCATAACTGCCAGCTTTCGCAGGACCAAGCACGAGATGGAAATTCAAATACGTGATGTAACCTTTCATCTCATAATTGTTCGCTTCCACCTTCCATTTATCCGAGTGAAGTCGATCGAGTGACGTATTGAATCATGCACATGGGCCATGTAAGGAACTTACGTGTTTGGCGCGTGGCGTCTTACCTGTTTTTCACTACCATCGGCTCTCTTTCTCCTCTGTGCATTCCCCACTGCTATGCAACTTTAGTGCCTAGAAGTCGACATCAAACTCATTGTCGTCTTTTGCAGCTGTGCGTCCTCGCTGCGTCGCAGAAGCTGAACCCGACGGCGAGGGTTTGTGGTTTCCACTCATTGACGATGACGACGACATGGCGCTACTGCTGGCGCCCACCCCCGCTCTGCTTTTGCTTCCGATGAGGTTCTGCAGATCCACTTCTTCTTCTTCTTCAAACTCGGAGTAGTCCCTCATCTTCCCTCCACGCATCAGCTGCAGTGACAGGTGCAATTGTAGTGAGCATAGTGAGCCCGAGTAACAATCAAGACACACAAACCAGTGTACTGCACCTTGTGCGAAAGCTTCGCAGGCGAAGACGCCATGCTCTGGAGAACGTCTTGGGTGTCGTTCTTCTTCTTCGATCTGAGTAACGCAAGCAACAACGACATCACCCAAAGGGGTCAATACCTGGCAGCTCGGGCGTGACAAAGTGAGAGCTAGATATGTGAGTCATACCCAGCAGATCCGAGTCCAAACGTCTTCGGCTTTGGTGGACTCTGGTGCTGCAAGAATGCGGTCTGAAGTAGTGATGGGGTCTCGAACCGAGGAGGCTGCTGTTCTTGCTGCTGTTGGGATTGCTGTTGACCTTGTTTCCCAGAATCTAAGCCTGAGACTTCGTACTCATCTCGTTGTGGCTGGTAGCCTCTGTTTGGCGAAAATGACGAGGCCACGCTGTCCTTTCTGGGGCTAACGGACGACGCAGGGGCTCCACACACGCTGTAAAGCAGCTCTTTCATCTGCAACAGCACACAAGAAACAAGACCATGATCTTTAGCTTTGTGACTTGTTGGTAGCAGGTAAAGGCTAGAGCGACAACTCACCTTGCGCTGGGATCTCTGGTTCGTCGGATCGTGGTGGAGGAACGCATTCCCAAACAGCTCAGCCACCACTGAAACTGAGAAAGCTTTCAGAGCCACCATTTGCTTCATGTGGACCGACAGGAGTTTCCACAGGTCTGAACAAGTCAACAGCGGGATGCGAGGGGAAGTTTAGTACGAGAATTACACCACAGTGCCTTCGAGATCTTCAGTCGAGCGTACCAAGCTCCTTGTCTTTCGAGTTCTGGTGCACCTTCTTGATCTTCTGCTCGTTCATGATCCCTTCAAACGCTCGGGCAGGGAATAACACTGAAGGCACTCGCAGAGTGAGACTCAATAGTTAGTACAGCAGTAGCGGGATTTGTGAGTTGGATCAAGATTTTGTACCTGGGCTGAGCTCCTTGGTGATATCGAGTACGAGCTCAAAGCAGATGTCGGAGCCAAAGAAGTTGATCTGCGCTTTTCGACCGCCAGCCGCCATTCTATACACACACACACACACACTAGGCGTCAAAATCGATGCCAGTAACGAATGATGAGTTGCACTAAACGTACCGCACAAGCTCGCGTTTCGTGTCACCAGTCGATCCATTATCATCGATCGAAGCGCTGAATTGGTCACCTTCTGCCGCGCCCTCCTCAATTCGCGTGATCAGCACTCCCAGGACCTTGACTTTATCCGCCATTGAGAGCTTCTCGATTGGAGACACCCTCTTCTGCTCACATACAAGGAGCGTTAGAAATGAATGCATGCACGTGGATGAAGCCCAAGACCAAGCTAGCATATCCAGTACCTCTCCGGCAGGCTTCTCTTCAGCAGCAGTAGTAGCAGCAACAACAACTTCTGCTGAGCTTCGACTACCCTGTAAAGGCACATCTTCACTCTTCTTAATTGAGTTTTCACTCTCCAAAGGCTCTGCTGGGATCGCATTAGTGCCATCCGCTTTTGAAGCTTTTTGCGCGATATCTCGTTCGTGAAGTAGGGATGACGGAGTCTTCGGGTCTGAGAGTCTTGTTGCACTGTTTGTTGTGCCAGCGGAGTCCTCAACGCCAGAAGCACCAGCTGAAGATCTCACGAGCGGGCTGCCGTAGGCTTGCTCATTTGATTCCAGCTCTGTCACTGAATGCGAGAGCAAGTCGGTGGACGCGTTGAAGAAATTAACCTGCTCTCCGTCAGTCCTCTCTGGCGATGAGCTCATATCAACCATCGAAGAAGATCCAATGTCGAGGTCTGGACTCGCCACGGAGTGACTTATCTCCAGACCATCCAGGCTCTCCACAGAGTTGAGCGTCATGATTTGCGCAATTCGATCGCTCATCGTTTTAGCTTCAGACTGTAAGACGACTCCGGCGGTCGCTTCGCTTTGAGACTGGCTTATCTGGCTTAGAGAGATAATTGTAGCGTTGGAAATGTTTGAGTCGAAGGAGTTGACGATATTGAGAGTCAGGTCCACCGTTTGTCTGCTCTCGAGTGAGGAACCCCCACTCCCGGATACGTCGTGAGAGGTGAACATCATTCCATCGGATGACATGGAATTGCTGAGACCACCAAGCGAGTCATGCACTGAAGTGAGCTTGGACTTGGAGATGCTACTGGGTTCGTGCTTGCCGTACTGTTGTTCGTTCCTCATATCGACACGGTTGCCTACCTCCATCACTTTGTTGATTGAGCTGACCACTTCGTGTTGACCATCTGCAATGAAGCTTGAAGTCGAGGCAGCACTCTTGGTATCGGACAATGCTATACTCCGAGGTTGACTGTCGTTGTGTAGAGACGACTCCACTTGTGCTTTGTGCTGCAAGACTGGATTGACAGCTCCTGGGGAGAAGTTCGGTGTCTTGTTCTCGCTTGTAGTAGGCTCAGCTTTGATTTCAGATGGTACCATCAGTTGTTCATGAGCTGAGATCTGCGTCTTCTCTGGGCAGAAGCGCGGCGGGTCTGAATCTTGTTTGTCGCTTGCTGACTTTGCAGGCTCACTCACTGATGTACCTGCCACAGATGCTGATTGCAGAGCTGACGGTGTCGCTCCATAACTATGTAAGCCACCTGCGAGCGCACTTTCAGCTAACAGGGTTCCAATTCGATCGATCTTAGGGAACGTTTGCTCGGCAGCATTCGGATGAACAAAGTCCATTGGTGCTGGACCTGAGACGAAATCACGCGCAAAGCTCTGGGTGGTGTTGATGACAGGCGGGGCTTGCTTGACGTCGGAAGAAGTAGCCGCACTGGTCGCAGTGTGACTCTGAGTGGAGTTGAAGACAGCAGGAGAAACGCTGATTGAAGTAATATCTTGAATCACTGGCTCGTGATCCACTCTCCATTGGCTTGATTGATTTGTTTTGACGTGAGCAGTTGGTGAGAGCCCAACTTCGTTTCGCACTGAGGGGAGTTGGTGCTGAAACTGGTTGGAATGGCTAGTTGTCGACGGAATTGGGAGCTGCGAAGCTCGGAAGACCTCTGTCGTGGCATCGCGCTGAAGTAGTGGCTCCTGTTTCTCGAACCGGACAGGCGCGTGAGGGATCTCGATGCTGATTGAGCGTTGCGGCACCGCTTGTTTTTCTTCGTACTCCGAGAAAGAAAGTGAGCTTTGCACAAATACACCAATAGCTCAGTCTCTTGATGCATAGCCAGCCTTGTGACCCAAAGAAACACCTTGACGTACTTGTTTGCCTCCTTGAGCGCTTGCAGCGCCCTTCGCGGGGAAAATGTTTCAAACAGCGTATCTAGGGCAAGTAGCAGAGCGCCCTCAGGTCACGGGACACATGTCCCCTCCTACTTGATCGAGCATCATGAAGGAATTGCCACCAACACATACCTGCAACTTGTTCGTCAACGTACGCAGCCTCTCGGATATGCTCTTGAGCTTGCTGGGCCATGTACGTTCTCGCTCCCATCGCATGCTCTCGGATCGTGTGATCCAGCCGAGTTGCTTACACAATATGGTCAGATTGATTACGCGTCAGAAGCAAACACCACAGCCTCATTATTGTGATGACCCTATCGCACGCTTACCCTGCACGGCGCTCTGGCGACGCAGTAGCTCACGCTCGTAGGCTTCATTCTTCTCCAGATTCTCGGACAGCTCGATCTCATGGCTCTGCACACACCATTCATCCATTCATCCATCAAGATACTAGAGTGAGTCTCGTATCCGATGCCTCGAGAACATGCGACTACAATGCATACGTACCGTTTGCCGAATGAGATCGGACAGCGACCGTTCTTTCTCAAACGTCTGTAGTACAGTAGGTACATCATGAAGTCAGTCATTTCTCACACATACGCACTATTAGCGCCTCATGACACGGCCACCCACGCCTGTTCATCTTCTTACTCTCTTTGCCAGGAACCGCCGCTTCTCAACCGCGCGCTTCTTGTCCTCGAGCGCCTTGAGTGTCTGCAGCCGCGCCTGCTGCAGCTTCTCCTGCCACGCGGGATAAATCGCCTCGATTTTGTGGAAGTAGCGCGCTTTTTCCTGCTCGAGCAGCGCACTGGAGGACGTGAGGTCGTTCTTTTGCTGTAGATACGCCTCGTTCGCCTTCTGCTGCGTCGCGTGCAGCGAGCGGATGAACTCGTCGTTGCGCACCTTCGCCGCCACGGCGGCCGTGCGCAGGCGCTTCCACTTGTGTGTATAACTCTGCAGTGCCACGGCGCTGAACTCGGCGGCGGTCGC
Source organism: Globisporangium cederbergense (assembly GCA_023334245.1). Taxonomy (NCBI): domain Eukaryota; phylum Oomycota; class Peronosporomycetes; order Pythiales; family Pythiaceae; genus Globisporangium; species Globisporangium cederbergense. Next base: position 822 of record JAASGO010000900.1, on the reverse strand, counting down.
TTCGCGCAGCGCGATCTTCTTCTCGACCGTCACGCGTCGCGCCGTGCTGTCGCAATCCCGCACAAATACACACGATAGGAATAGGCACATACGTACAATGTAGGTAAGAGACATATACACTCAACCAGTGATAAGGCTGCTACTGCCTCTTTGTGTGCGCGTACGCACAGCTCCTCACGCTTGCTGCGCAGCGCTTCCATGCGCATCGCATACTCGGCCGACATGGTCAATGCACTTTTGACTTCACATAAAGGCCGGGCAGCTTCAACTTTGCTTCAGCCTTTTTATAACTGCTACTTTGGGTTATATGCTGCAATTATATCTGTCTTGAGAAAGATAGAAATTAAATCTCATTAGCTAAGGTAAAGAGGTTGTACCACTTTGCGTTGTGGATAAAATAGACACAGACTGGCTTGTCGGTAATCAAACCGAAAATCGCTATGATTGAGTTCACAAAGTCCGTGGTGGCTGACAAATGAAGCCAAATGATTGACCCACGCTACTCCACGAGAAACCCAATTAACCTCCTTAACAGCAACTGTGGATAGACAGACATCGCTGACTTCGTTAGCTACTTTAATGCACTCACAGACAGCTCTCCAACTCCACTTATGGAGTCGGCAACGCATGGTGTGAGCGCTTACGAGCCCTTCTTCGAAGCTGTCGCTCACTCGTCGACGATAGTGCGTGCACTGGGGGACCACGACACGAGCGATCCAAAAAACCGATCTAGTCGCATCGTAACACTTTGGTAATGTATGCCATCAACACTTTTGAGGCTACTCATGCTCACATACCTACATGGGGGGGGGGGGGGGGGGG
>JAASGO010000090.1:0-53288 GCA_023334245.1 Globisporangium cederbergense | reverse complement strand
TCCCGTCTACTATCGGCATCCTACCGCATAACGCCATCGCAATGGGCACGAAGCGATAGCTGGTGTGCATCCAAATCGGTGACTCCGTATATACCGAACTGAGTCGCTGACCCGCAAGCCTGCTGCACCAAGTCACGGTGCTGTTGCTGGTCGGCTGGTTGACTGGGACTAAGAGCTGTTCTTTCTCATGCAAGTAGTTTCGAAGTATGTTGGGATTCAGAAAAATTAACTGGAGGCCGGTCGGCGTTGAAGAACTCGCCGTAGATAGGAGGAGGCACGAGGCCATTAAAAAGCTGTGCTTGCGTGAGTTTGTTTATACAGCGGTTCAGTATTGTTTTCTTTTCTCGACTACCGCTACATGCTCGCCATGGTGTCTAAGAGCATTGGAGGAGCCCAAGAAGCTCCTGGTGAAATGGCGGCAGCTCGGATATCAGGTAGCTGCCCACGAAGTAGCCCTCGATCGGCGCTGGCAAAGTCGCAGTGAACACGTCGTTCGTCCACTCGGAGTGGTCGACTTGACCTGCTGATGCGTTCATGTTTCTGGTTGTACAGTGGGCTGGTGGCGACGGGTAAGGAGCGTACGCTTCCCACTGGTGACGATGATGCATATTCGGGCGACCTCATCTATTGCTGCTACTGAATGGCTCCATGTTGCTCGTCTCCCTGGCGTCTAACGCTGCAAGCACTCGAGTGTGCTTCGTGCGGATGCGGTGCGACATCCGGCGCTGGTTGAGGCTCACGCGGTTGCGACGGTGATCGCAAAGCGTATGCAGTGAATCGTTGCGCTTTGTGGCGCAAATAGTGGAGTGCCAATTGTCCCCTGCGCTCGAGGACCCCAGCGCTGGTCGGCCTGTTCTTTTCTGATGGCGTTCCTTAGAGATCTGTTTCAAAGCTTATTAAGTCATTGTGCGCGTAGTTGGATCCGTCAGTTGAACCAAACCCGGAGGCTGCTGGCTCGTCAACCTCGAGCTTTCTGGGGATACCCGTACGGCATTTTACATGGTGGCCCTTGAGCTCTCGCCTACATATACCCATAGACTATGTATGGGTACACAACAGCGCTGGTAATTCGTCCAAGTGTGTTGATTAGCACGGTGGGGGCTAATCAAAGCACGGTGCTGGTGTCATTCGCTCCCCAGAGATGTGTTCACCATTCCTCAGTCGCGCACAGTGGATGGATGGATGGATGGATGGCTTCGATCACCTTGCGGCGAGTAAATTTGCTCGTTACGTCACCGAGTAAAGCCCTCTTTTCGAAAGCACGGCGTTTAAAATAGAGCACAGACAGCAGGTATTCGCTGAGTCCTTGGCACGCGCTTTCTTATCCTGTTGATTTGCGCAGGCCCTTGCAAGCACAGCAATGTGACTTTTGAGCTCAGCCGCGGCAGACGCACCTAGCTCATACGACAGGCGACTCGACTCTCAATCCACTGAGCGCGAGCGATGCCTGGACTGCGAGGCGCAAAGGATGCCAAGAACGTCGAGACCCCGCTGCTCCTGCTTGGTGGCGCGCTACTGCTGCTGCTCGCGATGGTCTACCTGCGCGCCAGTCTTCGCCAGAAGCCCCTCAAACAGCAGCGTGAGCGTACGAAGCTAGTCTATATTGGCTATAAGCAATGTCCGGAGTCGGTTTGCTTACCGCTTTATGTGTTGATCGTCAACTTATCCCAGGTCTTCTTCACGAGCCGCTGCAGCTCAACCCGGACACTCCCACTAGCGTGCTCCTGAACCAGATCAGCCGGCGCAAGGAGAACCTGCACCACTTCATCAGCAAGCTACGCGTCCAACTGGCCGCGCACGAGGAGCAGCTGTGCCATCACGACGAGCTCGAAGAGATCGTCACGGCGCGCGTCGAGACGAGTCACAAGCAGGACAAGGTACTGGACTCGCGCCTGGCTGGCTCCACTGAGGCCTGGGTACGATGATTTATCGAATCTCGGACTGCATGCATGCGATGTTCGTAGGAGTGGCGCAAGATCATGAAGGCCGGCAAGAAGCTCCACGGGAAGAACTGGAGCGCATCCAACGGCGAGCAACCGTCGCTCAGGTGGGTTGGCAATACGATTGGAGCTTGTGTGTAGGTCGCTTTGCTTGGGGGGTCTTGAGTATCTTACTGACTGTGTTGAGGAGCGAATAGGGAGTTGATGGAGATGCACAAGGATGAGCTGCTCGAGTACAAGGACGTGATCCGGGGCGAGTTCTACGAATCAACGGCACGCGATAGAGCTGGTGGTGGTGGGAGGGCGTCGGCACGCGGCTCGCGCATCATGCAGCTCCCAGTCTCTCAGGTACAGTGCTGGGCTTGCTTTCAAGGTCTCCAAGACTCACTCGTGCTTGACGACTGACCGGGTAAGGCTATCTGCTCGTTGTAGAGCATTCCCGTCATCCCAGCTTCGCGTTCACTCTTGGGCTTGAGTCCAGAGGCTAGTGTTGATAACGGGATGGCGGCTTCAACGAAGGTCGTGCCGCCGCAATGGCAGTCGACGCGTCGAGTCGCTGGTTCAGTAGCAGCAGCACGACAGCGCTCCTCAGCTAATCGTGACGGCAATACTAAGTCTGAGGTAGTTCTGAAGTCGACAGGCGATGGTGCTGAATTCGTCAAGTCGACTGTGCCTTCCCTGGATTTCTCCAAGCTCTCGAACGCAGCCTCCAGCAGCAGCACCACGACCATCACCAGCTGTGCTTCTGTGTTGACTCACTCGGAAGAAGACAGCGTGCCGAGAGAGAGCTTCGAGCTGACGTTCCAGCGCCAGGCGCGGTTCGCGACACTGTTGAAGAAGAAATAAGGAGCTTTCACATCCATGCAATCATCCTGTGAAGCGCCTCATATCGCATCAACCAGCTACAAACACTCTTTGGATCCACAACAGCAGCGACTCCGGAGGGAAATTTGTGGTACCGAGAGAATCATTAAGAAATGAAAGAAAATATGAAAAAAAGAATCACACACTCGCCCACGCACGCACCGCACACCGTTATTGCTGTTGTTCGTTGTCTCGTGCTCCCCACTCCGCCATTATCTGCGTCTTCTCCCTGTATCCGCGTCCGTTCGTTTTGTCGCTCGTCCGTTTAAATAGCCTGATGCGGATCTTCTTCGTCTTCTGCGTGTGGTTATTCTCTCCTTTTACTCGGTGCTCGTCTTGCTCTTCTTGGCCGACGAGCTGGACGCAGCGGCTACGGTGTCCTTGGATGAGCGCTTCGAGGATGACGACGACGACGACTTGCGCGAGGACGAGGACTTGGGCGTCGAGAGCGGCTCGCGGCTAGCCTCGGGCACGCGGTCGTGCACGAATTTCTCCAGCTCGCGGAATGTCTTGTTGTCGATCGAGTCGATCACGATGTCCAGCTCATCCGGCGAGCTCTGATAGAATACACAGCAACAAAGATGAGTTTGGATTCTGTGGCTCAACGGCAATGTGAGAGCAGGAGACGTACGCGGTCGAGCGCCTTGGGGCACTTCTCCTCGAGGATCGAGACGATCGCGCCCAGGTCTTTGCTCGAGACCTTGTAGATGTTCTGGCTAAAGGAGATCTTCTCCTCCACCGATGGCGCCCTATAAAACAAATAAATGATCCCACGCCGACCATTAGTATCAACACCACAACACAACAAAGCATTGTTTTCATTAGGACGTACGGGATGCTTTTGTCGGCGCGCGGAGCCGCGCCCACGTCTAGCTTCATGGCCTTCACGCGGTCCTCGAAACGCTTCGAGAGGCCATCGGCAATGTCGTAGAGCTCCGACCCATCCTGTTAATATACACACAGTCAATCTGTAAGATAATAGTTCCCATACAACATATTTCAATATCTAAACTGCCGTGTGTGTGCGTCACCTGGTTGTAGAGCTTGCAGTTGTCCCAGACGAGGCGCACGTCGCGCGCGAACTCGGCCGCTTTCTTGTACTCGTTCTTCGCGAGCTTGTTACGGATCGTGCCCAGGTCCATGGGCACCTTCACGACTTGCAGGTAGTCGTACAGACCCCACTCTTCCCAGTTCACGCGCTCCCGGAACGGTTCTGTCGTCGTCGTAGGTATTACCATCAATAGCAACGAGAAGATTAAAATAGTGAGCAACATGGGAGCACTACGTTATAGCTATAAGGACAGCGCGTAGTACGGCGCACCCGTGCTGTCGAGGCGGATGAAATGCTCGAGCAGCTCGCTGCACTTCTTCTTCTGCTCAGGGTCCATGGTTGCGATTGATTCGCCGTCTAGTGCGGATAACTAAGTGTCTAGTTAAACAGAGGCAAGTCAACATAAGCGAGCGTGAGATACATACCAAACCGCATGATAAGCCACGTGCAAGCGATAGATATAAGCAGACGACGCACGCCAGTGCGCAAGCGCTCCTTCATGGACTACTAGGCAGCTTCCATGGCGGCGGCTGTCTGGCTGGTCGACCAGACGCACAACAGTCACTGCCACACGAATCCGGTCACGCAGACGCAGACACACACACACCACTGAAGGACAAGGAGAAGAGAGAGCGCGGCTTTGGGCTGCAGCTATCACTACTCATACACACGCAGCGTTCACTCGCGCACACACGACACGCATAGAGGTTCACATCCATGCAGCTTTGCCCACCTTTTTGGCGCGCTCGCTTGCTTTTTTGCTTCTTGCTTCTTGTGGAGGGAGATCATGAGATTCCTAAAAATTAGCTCAAATAGAGGGCTGTTACCCTCTATTGTGAGTCCATTGAAAACCTGCGCCGCACAGTCGGCCTCTCTCAATTGTGGGCCAAAAGCGTCATCTGATGCTCCACCGTCCGCTCGCAATGGTATTCTTAGCTCATTGCGAGCGAACGAGCAGCCTTGGTAAGCGCCGCCGCCTTTCAATGTGGCATGCGCTGGCGATCCTGTCATGAGCAACCCGCGGTGCGTCCACCTCTCATAGCATTGCTTATGTGTGTGGGTGTACGCACAATCCGCTCACACTGTCTAACATGCCCTAAGTAGTCGCCACATCGTGTTTGAAGGCGACAACCTGACGGTCGAGGTGCGCGCGTCGCTCAAGCGCATTCTGCTCACGCCCGACGCCGCGCGGTGTCGAGCCGACTATGAGTTCCTCGACAAGTACGGTACGAGTCGCCTCACAATCTGTTATCTACCACCTCGACCAGTGTCACCACTAACCTCAACTGATTACAGTGCACTCGGTCAACTACTTCTCGGATGTGCCTCCGATCGAGCGCCTACGGTACCTCAAGGCCGTCAAGGGTATCGAGATCGACGTAGGCGAGGCGCTCTTCAACATCGGCGACGCGGCTGACGCGTTCTACTGTGTCATGTACGGCTCACTCAACGTCGTGGTGGACTTTGCGCACATGGCCGCACCCACGCTCAACGAGTTCGAGGAGATCCTCAGCCGCGCGCGCGTGCACTCGAGTCTACTCAATCCGGGGGGCATCGGCGGTCATGGTAGGGAACTGGGTTTTATTTGCAGTTAGGATGACTCGCGACCCTGGGTTTTAACATCTAACTCGGGGTTGTTTATAGACGTCTCGCAGGACGCCAACTACGTGGTGCGCACGCTCAAGGCGCTCGAGTGCTTCGGGGATGTGGGCCTGTTGCTGAGCGACCAGCACCGCACAGCCTCGGTCGTCGCCTGCGAACGCACACTGCTCATGAAGATCGACAAGGAGACGTTCCTCGAGCTGCGCAGCAGTAACATCGGTCGCGAACTGAGGTAATAGGTCTCTCTATGGATCCTACTTACTGCCTAGACTTGGAGCTTTTGGCTCTCGAGTCTGGACTTGACTTTCACCTGCATGGCTCACGCGGATGGTTGTTTTCATAGAGAGAAGGTCAAGTTTCTCTCGAGCACGAGAGGCTTCGACCACTGGGATACGGACTCGACGCTCAAGCTCTGCGGTCGCATGGAGAAGCTCACGCTCTCGTACAACGACGTCATCGTGGCCGAGGGTGACCTCGCAAGTAAGCTTCGCATGTTCAAGCCCATATTGGCTCCTTGTGTACATATCAGCTCACGTATGGATGGATCACTGGTGGACACACAGATCACTTTTATTTTGTCAAGCACGGCGAGTGCCGTCTCGTGAAGCACTTCGCGCTCTCCAGGCGCAGCCAGGAGCAAAGTTTCATTGAGGTCTGCACAGTGGGCAGCCGCCACTACTTTGGCTCCTTCGAGATCCTGAGCGGCGTCGCGAACGCTGTCTTCTCCGTGCTCGTGTCGTCGCCGAGCACAATCCTCTACCGGGTCGAGCGTGCGGATTTCCGCCAGAACGTGCTCAAGGATTCGCTCACGGAGTCACTGCTGAGGGCCGAGGCCGTGGAGCTCACGGCGCGCATCGACGAGGTGAACGTGCGGCAGGACCTCCTGGTTGACGCCACGTGGGGACGGTACAGACGGGCGCTGGCCAGCTCGATCCTGGCCAAGAGCGAGCAAGACCATCGGCTCGCGGGCTTTGGACCGCGCTCGCCCGGCGCCGACTCGCACATCCGCAATGTGCGCCGGCCGCTGCCCACACTGCTGACCTCAGGCTCAGGTTCAGGGGCTAACGACAACAACTACAATAGAAGCCCGCGGTTCAGCAATGCAAGGCCGCCGTCGCCGGTCACGACCAAGAACGTGTATAACCGGCGTCCGAGCATCCTCGTGGCCAACCCGACGGGGCCGCAGCGGCCCGTGCGCGACAAGCGATGGCTCGAGGTGATTCGCTTTTATAGTCTTTTAGACAGGCATTGGTTGCTGGGTCCAGGCTGACCTCTATGTATGTGGCTGGCTGACTGACTGGGTATAGTGGGCCAAGGCGCGTGCGAACGAGATCGTGATAGGCCAGGATGGGCAGCGCATCGATCCGCCGGACGACCAGGTGTGGCTCTTGACACCGAAGGCGTCCGTTGGATATGGACTAAACTGTGTGACTGCGAACTAAATTGTGCGTCTGTGGGGATTGTGTGTGAATGCAAAGGTGATCAAGAGCAATATCCAGTGGAGCAAGACGTCCAAGATCCTCGGCGGCCTCAGCGGTAACGCGCCTGACAAGGTCACGTCCGCCATCGTCTCGCTCTTCTCGCGCACCGAGGATATGAAGAAGTGAGAGCGAGGCTCATAAAAGTGCTCTTTTATAAGCGAATTCTACCAAAGTAGGTACAAATAAAGATCACAAGTTGGACGTTGGACTTTGGACTCGAGGATCCTGACTGACTGGTTCATTACACTGGTTCCCCACACATGAGAGGTCTCTTTTGGTTCCTACTGGGGAACTGGTTGTCTCGACTTCTTCGGATTGTTGATCAATAGTTCACATCTATGGTAATAAGTTATGTAAAGACTTGGAACTCTCGCAGTTCTCGGGATGCAGTATGCTGCACCTATAGGCGACTCTTTCCGATGAGGGTCGTCTAGGTGTGCAGGTGCACGAGCTCCGAGTCTTCCGTGATCGGGTAGAGCTGCTCGAATTGGTGGTCCAAGTCCGTGGGCGGCAGCGAGCCTCGTGTCGGCGGCGGGAAGCCGCGCATCTGGCGCCGGCTCGGTTCAGCCGCTTGTGACATAGCGCTCTTCTCGTCTACATCTCGCTCGAGGCTGGCGCTGCGCCGCACCTGGAGCAGCTCCGACTCACTTCGAGAGGAGACGATGATTCCCATGGACGCGCGGATTGCCAACGTGTCCTCCGAGTCCGGGTTCGCGGCGATCTGCAGGAAATCGCGGACGGCCTCCATGGCCGTGCACTGCATGTTGACGCAGCAGCGCAGCTGGCGCCGTGGCGCCATGCGGTAAACGCGGAGCATGGCCTCCATGAAGCGCTGGAGCAGTAGCAGCCGCTCGCGCGCGAGGTGCAGGTCCGCGCCCTTCTTCCACTGCGTGAGCAGCGGCTTGCGGCGCGGGAATTTGACCTGCGTGAGCTGCAGCATCTGCTTGCAGGGCCCGTTGCCGCAGTGTGCGGCACGCTGCAGCGTGGCGAAGAGCTGCTGACGAAAGTCTCGAAACTGCGAGTAGCGCTTCTGGACCACGAACTGCTCGGTGCCCGTGTCCACCTGGACGAGGTAGACGCAGTGGTCCTCCTTCTTGGATACGCCCAGGAAGCGGACGCTTGTGGTTGTGAGCGGCGAGCCGCTGTTGTTGTCGTCCGCGGTCGAGGACGCTGTCGAGCCCGCGGACGACCACGGACGGAACGTTGCTGCGGATGTGGATGATGAGGACGAGGTGGATGTGGACGAGAGTGACGGGGCCGAAAGCCGGTGCTGGAGAACCTGCTTGCGCTGCTTCCTGTCACTGGATGCGGCAATGTTGCCGTTAATAGTCAAGTTGCTGCTGGCGCTCTTGCGGTTGGTCCAGTAGGTTGGGACTGAGGCTGGGGCCATGGCGCGCGGGTCGTACGAGTGGCGGCACCACTGCTCATTCGCATGGTTGTGATCGTCCTCGTAGCCCGCGATGTAGGGGCTCGACGTGTTCGCGTTCGGCATGTTACTGCAGATGTGGCCTACGGCTGGGGTGTTAGTTTCACGGCTTTCGGGGTGGAGAGGGGAATCACAAATGGGCCGAGAGAGCGTGACCGAAGCGATCAAGCACGGCCGGCACGATTTGATCGGGAGGATCACTTGACTTGATTATAAGCGGGTGCTTCGTGGACAAATACCGAATGAGGCAGAGAGAGAGAGAGAGAGAGACCAGCCGGCGGTCCACAGCCGGGCGGACAGTGTGGTTTTCTACTGAACAAGTGTCCAGTAGTCCAGTAGTCCAGTAGGCACTCCTGCTGGCTTATGGGGCGGGCCAGTCAGTCGAAGGGATTCTGGCTATACTCAGTTGGACGTTGTGCTAGTATAGAATGTTTTTTGCAACGGTATGAGTTTCAAGTCGTTTCGGGCACTATGTTTAGCTCATTCAATCTGAAAAATAGGCTCAGCCGTGGTACGGACGAAAACGAGGCCCCGTTGCCCCGTCTATAGAAGATTCAAAGCCACAATCAATCAACTTTCTGTGGCTCGGAGCAGCTCGAGTGGACTGCGTTGTGTAAGATATGACGAGGACGTTGGTACTTATTCCTCCACCATGCGTAAGACAAAAGGCCAGGCTGAACCAGGTTTTTCAGCGATGCCATCCATCTGCTGCTGTTGCGGATGGTCACAATTCGGTTGGCTGGGACAAGTTCCTGGGCAACCGTTGCGATGAGTCTGGCAGAATGAGAGCAAATTAAATCGAGAGCCGTTCGACAGCGTACATTGCTTCACTTCAGTCCAGTGAAAACGTACTGCTGAAACCGCCTGTGCTGCTGTAGCTTCAGTAACAACCATCCATTTCACACATCTCTGCTGGTTGAAAACGAAGAGTTAGTTTAAACTCAATACCGGTATCGAACTTGGCCGCTTTATAAATGTGCGCGGCTGTGGCTCACAAGATTGTGGCTAGCAGTGAGGAAGCAAAGGAAAGCCGGGCTCGATTATGAAGGTGCAGCGAGCCGCCTTGAGCTGAGGCGTGATGTGTGGGTGCATGCATGGGTGCACATGAGTGGGTGCACATGCGTGGGTGCACTACTATTTAGGGTGTCCTTGGGTTTTCGAAATCAAGAGTTTGTACGAAGTCCAGTCGCACGAACAAAAGTAGTTTATCGGAGCTTTTGCAGACCAACCTCAACAGGATGAAAGAATCCTGTCTGAAAGTAAATACCTTCCTGACAAGTTTGCTGAACTGCCATCAGGCAAAGCGGATGATAAAGGATAAAAAGATTCAGTCGCTGCGCTCATCCCGCATGTGTTGTGTGCTGTTGGAAAGCAAAAGCACGCTTGCGTGGCCTCTCTTTTTGCCAGCCAACCATCCGTGTCTGTCACCCAACTTCTGCTTCTGTTTTTGCTTCTGGCCTACACACGCAGAGGTGCACGTGAAAATTCAAAAGTGAACCTAACCGGCTGTACCTACCGAATACACAAAAGTGTACCCATGCTGACTGAGTTACTTCAAGATAAATGCTAGTTTTCACTGAATCGACAAACTTGGACTTTGTGTAATCGGGGCACACAACCAGTAAATGCGAATCGGATCTGAGAGGATTCGCCAGTTCATTTGAGTTCAGTATCGGGCTTTGGCGCTACCTTCACAACAAAATCTCAGCGCCAGCTAAATGTGACTGGGCACAACAAACGAGACGACAACGAAAAATAGAATGCTTTGCTGGAAAGCGTTTTAATTGCTGACGTCTTTTTGCTTGGCCCAGATTCGCTCTTTGAAAGGAGCAACCAATCACGTTACACCTCGGATGACGCGCACCGAGTCAGCAAAACAGTAGCGGATGCGATTTCCTATTTGAGGGCGTCAACCATCGTCACACTGTGTGTCAACTCAGAAGTTCGACCTGAACCTGAACCTGAACCTGAACCTGAACCTGAACCTGAGCTACGACCTGATACGCGACCTGCCTGTGCTGTGCACCGCAAGACGGAGGCAGCTTCTACGACTGCCAAGGTACAATGTTGACGAAAGCGACCTCGTAAGTGGCGGTTGCTCTTGTCCATCCATAGATATGTACTCGTCTCCCTCGAGCCAAACGCAAAGGCTAGCGCACACCAGCAACCAAAAGAAAGGCGAAAACACTCGTGCATTCTGTCTGATATGCGACAAAAAGAACATACTACTACTTCACACTGTCGTCCGGCGTGTGTACGTGCACCCGGTCAGTTAATCTATCTGCTCACTGTCTGAACCCTCACCCTCGCGTTCAGTAGCAACGATCCCCGATTTATAGCTTTTTCATCGGGCGCTGCTGTTGGCGCTCATCTTCTGTCGGCGCTACTTCTCCGGGGCTGCCACCCGCGGTGTTGCGACGCTGGCCTTCGATGTAAAACGACCGGGCGTCTTCGTCGGAGCGCGCGCTGAGCGCCGAGATGAACGAGTCGCTCTCGTGCGGGTTGTAGCTGTCGCGCTCACTCCCGTACTCGTTGTCGTAGTCGTGCTCCGACTGGGCTCCGCTCACGACAGTGTCGCGCAGGTACGCGGTCGGCGGCGAATAACTAGGATTTGCTGTCGATGGCGTCGCGACAGTACTGTTGCTGTTCACTGTGAGCTGCGAGCGGTCCGTGATGACGGTGCCTTGCTGCGTGGCGTACGAGTCGTTCGAACTATCGCTCCTGTCCACGCCAGAGGTCGACGATGCAAAGCTCACCTGCTCGTCAATGTCCACGTCCCTGTCGTCTTCGCCGTCGCTTGCGTCTTCGAACATGAGCCCCGTCGTGTCGATCCCGTCGCTCTTGGGCTGCTTGTCCGTGAGTTCATACTCTTCGTCGTCATCATCATCATCTTCGAACATGAGGCCGCTTGTGTCGATCGCGCGATCGTTCGAGTCAAAGTTGCTGCTCGTGAACGCCGCGCTGGTGGTGCTGTCCGCCGTCATGAGCGACCGGTTTGTGCTGCCGATCTCGGACGTCGTCCCGTACGAGTCCATTGAATCTCGCTCGCCTCCAAAGGCCGACGGTCGACTAGCACCAGCAGCGACAGTAACAGCAACAGTGTCGTTCGGGTCCGCAGCAGAGATGAACGAGGCGTCTGTCTCGATCTCGGTCTTGGACCGACGGTCGAACCAGTCCGTCGCAGTTGACTCCGTGCTGAAGTCACTAAACTGCGACGAGCTCGACGTCGGCGGACCTCGCTGGACTCCTGCTACAGCAGCACCAACAGCAGCCCCAGCAGCCATGGAGTTGCGAGGCGATCGGCCGTCAATGTCGTCGTCGTACGACATGTCGCTGTCCGTGAAGCGCAGATACGACTGGCGCACACGAAGTGGGTTGCCAGGGTTATTGCCAGCCATCGACGACGACGCCTGGGACTGAGGCACCGAGTTCGTCTGCTTGATCGCTAACGGCTCAGCGACAATGTCGCCGTCGTCCATGTCGTCCACGTCGACGCTGAGTTTGCGCGGCGGCGGCACGAGAACTGGGTTTGGCGACCGCATGTTGTTATTGAACTGGCTCGTACTGTTGAGTGCCTGATACGGCGTTGGGCTCGCGCTTGCAGTCGAGTAGCGGCCCATGGGGTCGGCAACTCGCTGGTTGGCGCCAAAGGACGTCCTGTCGCGGACTGAACTGCCATTCTGGTATTTGCTGTTGTCGTTCTGCTGTCCGTAGCTATTACGGTCTCTCGCTGCTGCGGCGGCACCGACTGCAGCCACACCAGCAGCAGCAGCGCCAGCGTTTTGGTTCTGATACTGCTGCTGCTGTTGTTGTCCCTGACGTGCATCGTACTGCCCCCACTCGTTCGGCGCGTTACTGCGAGAATCTTGCACGTTTCGGGCATTACCAGCTCCCCCAATCGCTGCGAGTCCTGCTTCACTCGGCGCTCGCTCGTACGGGTTGCGCTGCGCACCTCCAGCGAACTGCTGCTGCTGCGATGCCATCGCGTTGCTGTTGCTGTTGAACGAACGCTCGACCTTGTTATTATCGTAGGGTGTTGACTCCATGCGCGCGTACGGCGGATTATTCCTGGTCGACGACGGGTTGTTGTTGCCATTCTCGAGGTTGATCACTTCATCGGCGGACGACGAGCGCGCCTTGTTCTTGTTCTTGCACCCGCGCACGAGCTTGTGGATGATCGTGTACGCCTGGCGCAGAAAGAGCAAAAAGAAGATAAACATGTTGACGCCGATGATGCCGTACGCCACGTTATCGCGGATCTCCTGCGGGAAGTAGTCGTCCTGCACGAGCATGAGCATCATGCACACGAGCACAATCTTCATGAACACGGATGTGATGCCAATGTAGTACAGAAAGCGCAGTAGGTTCGGCTCGCGCGCTAGCAGGAGCACCAGGTACAACACGGTGATGCCCAAGATGCACAGCAGCTGCGTAGTTGAGTCCTGGATCACACCCACGACCGCACCGGTCGAGACGGCGAGCAGAATGCGCGGTACGAAGAAGAACCGGTTGTCGAAGTTGTACTCGTCGTAGTAAGCACCGTACTTGGCGCTGAACGACCGTTGGTCGTGCGCGATCGTGCCGATGTCCTCGAGCTCCTTTTTGTTCTTGGAGATGATGAGCACGCCGAAGAGGATCGCGAAGCCCACCATGATGATCAGGCCGATCGTGCCCCAGACGTAGTACTTGTCGCGATCATCGCTGCTTCCTGCGTTCTGGTAGATGTAAAAGCTCCCGGACATGCTGAAGATGTACTGCGCGAGCAACAGCGCGAGGATGCACGCCCAGATCACCTTCCGGTACAGTTTTGCTGCGACCTGACCGAACGACTCCTTCTTGCTCAGCATCGAGAAGATGACGACGCCGATGATGTAGAGCACATGGATGGCCGCGAACACAATCGCGAAGCACAACAGCGTGTAGAAGAAGAGATTCTTTGGGTCGACGCCGATGAGCGCGGCATAGCGCTTCGGTCCTGTCTCGCCGCTTGCAGTTGTTGAGAGCAGGCTTGAGAGCCGGCGTTGCCGTCGGCTCGTGGACTTGACCAGGTCCGTGATGGACTTAGGCACGTTGAAGTTGGTCCAGGCCATCTCGCGCGAGAACGCGTGTAAGAAGACGGGCGCGCCGTCGATCTGCAGCTGGCTGATCATGCTGATGAACTGCGCCTGCTCGATGATGTGCGTCATCTCGTAGAAGCCACTCGAGAAGCTCATGACGGACGCCGCCGACGGGAAGAACGACGCCCAGAGCATCGAGGCCACGCCCGCGACCGCGCCACCAGCAAGTGACGTTGCAATCACTCCCGAGGCAAGCGGGCCTGCGCTTGTGTCGAGAAAGTGAAGCGTGCCCGTCGTGTTCGTGGGCCAATCCGTGTTGACGCCGAAGACGCAGCCAGAGCAGCTGTTCGCGGCCACGACACTCGGCGAAAGCGAGCCAATATCGACGTCGCTGCCCAGGTGCAGTGCATTGCGGATCTGGTCCTCGCCCCACGGGATGACGTACAAGTAGAAGAGCAGGATGAAGGCCGCGAGTATGCCGAGCGACACGAGGATGCCGATGAGCTGTGAGAGCACGATGCAGCCGCAGCACTTGACGACCGTCTTCACCGGGTTGATCATCGCGAATGGCTGCTTGTTGTCTGACTGTTAATATGGAGCTCTAGTGTGGTGGTGGTGGTGTGCGTCTACGCACAGAGACGCGCGTGTCCGCTTGTCGGTCCTTTGGCCAATGTGGTGCGTTTGGCTTTGCGTCGCTTGCTTGAGCTTTGGACCTGCAAAGCGAACGAACTGAAAATGCGGCAACGCGCAGCAGGCTGGTGGTTGTAGCCATTCGCGAGAATTACGACAGACGTGTATATTACAATGCGTGGTTTCTTGAAGTTGATTGGCAAGTGGTCGTACTGCTATTGTAGCTTCTAATAGCATTTTAGAGAGGAGTTCGAAATGGCTGCAGGTATCTATAAGGTTATAACTGACGGGAAGTTTGACATGGATTTTTTTGTGCGTCACACATTTTGTCCCCGACTGAGTATATTCTGTGACAGGATGCGCAACTGCACGAACTGACTGGAAATTTTTGCGGGAGTGGGTAATTTGACATCTGTGCGTGCATTCGCATTGGCATTCTCGTAACAATTCCGCCATCTTTCATTGAACGCCTCGTGGCGGTGACTGCGGAGCCATCGGCGAAATCCAAGGCGGGCGAAGGGCACGCGATTAAAGCAAGTGGTGAACCCATGATTGGTGGACTAAACGGAAAAGACCAACCCGAGTTTCCAGTCCCGTCGGGCCGAGCACTTTAAACACAAAAAATGCGCTCAGCTACTGACTCCCGTGGAGTCGCAATTTTTTTCATGCGGCGATGGCTTGGTTTTAACGCACAAAGTTGTCTTCCCGAAGAAAAAACAGCCTTCAGGTATCTACGGGAGAGTAATGAGAAGCATCGGCTTGGACGCGAATCTGCCGTTCTGTCGTGTCGCGAATTCTCTCGTTGGACACTTTTCTTCGCCAAATCTTGCCTTTCATCGCTGCGTGGGCCACATCGTTTTACCAAGCGAGTTTGATATTGCAATTATAGACAGGAAGAACTCTAAGAAACACAGTTATAGACGCAAAATAGCCACACCGCTTTTCGAACCAGGCAGCAGCACTCAGCCCAACTCGACTTGAGAAGCCAAAATGAGCGAGACGCATCCGTTCGAATGGTACGCGCGTCGCCTCGATGCACTGCACTTCTATTGCGCATCGGATGTAGTGTGCTATGACTAACTGGCTATTGCAATACACGCACTCGTTATGCACACAGCGACGTCTGTATGACGTTCCCGGAGGCCGTCGACGCGCAGTATGCGCTCGAGACGCTGCAGGTCGACTCCGAGATTCAGCCTGACAAGATCCACCGTACGCTCTCGGTCGAGGGCGCCAACCTCATCGTGTACGTACACATGAGCTCTTTTCACCCAGCGTCACTTTATGCGTGCATGGCTAATAGCTCCTTCGTGTGGATACTTTGTGTGCTGTTGTTACCCACCGTCCCTCCGCCAGCCACTTCCAGGCCACGGAGATCCGCCTGCTGCGCGCCGCCGTGTCGTCCTTCTACGACATGGGCCTACTCGTCGCGCGCACGCTGCTAGAGTTCAAGCAATAGAGACCGAGTAGGAGCTGCTGGTAGTGTCAATATAGCATCACGCCCAGTCATTCGATTGTTGCTGTTGCCTGCGCTTGAACTGTCTGTCTATCATGAAATGTATGTTTGGCGCCATCGAACAAGAAGCAGGGGCTTGTATTTGGGTCGTTGTCACGCGAGTCAAAATCACAACCACAATCGCGTCGAAATGCGGGAAAGGCAAGCATCGCGCGAGAGCGTCGGGCGCCTACTGCGCCTCATCCAGGACAGCGAGCTCTTCCACGTACGCACGCGGCTATTGCCTGTATCTGCGACTACTGTGGTTCGTCGTGTGTGGTGTTGATGATCTCGCTGTGCATCTGTGTGCAGGTGGAACATGCGATTGAAGTGTACAAGCTGAAGCAACAGCAACAACAGCAGTCATCGCAACACCTTTCCGATGTCGAGGATGACAGTGGCAATGGTGTGCAGCTCACCACCAGTGCGAGGCCAGGCGGTCGAGCGGCTATTGAAATTGTCGGTGCTGCTGACAACATGGCTTCACCTCTAACCAAGGTGCTTATGGTGCAATTCTATGTGATGTGCGCGTGCGCTGGATGCCATTGGCAAAACTTGACTGACCGACTCATGATGTCATGCATTGATCATGTAGAAGCAAGAACGCCTGCTGACGCTCGCAGACCACAAGCGCATCGCGAATCTGCAACTCGTACTGGTACGGAGGATGCACGTGTGCACCAGTGGATACTTGCGTCGCACTGACAAGCGCTCTTGTGTGTTACTTTCCTAGGACGCGATCGAAAAGGCAACGGTTTCCATACGTACTGCGCGCACAGACCAACAAGCTGGAAGTGGTGACCACGATGCGCAGAGGTACGCCGGTTCTTTGCTTACTCCGCCTAGCAAAGCCTGGCTGGGGTTGGAGAACTCACCTTGTGTTTGCTTGTGGCCGTTGTCCTTTAGGAACATGTTGTCGGCCCTCACGAGCACTCTCATCACGCAGATCATGAATAACTGCAGCGCCACGAAAGAGAACTACTGCGTGTGGAAGTCTGAGGCGAAGAAGCAGCTCACACTACTCCACTGGATGGCGACGAATCGAGCTGGCGATTGCGTTGTGGCTGAGCTGCTGCTGACGTGGATCTCACCAGAGAACACCAGTGACAAGTCCCAGCATATGGCTGGTGCGCTCGTGCTGTTTGAGCTCATCCAGCGCCATCGTCGACGGATCATTGCCTCAGCAGCAGAACCAGTAGACGAGCGTGAGTCATCATCCGCTTCGCTTCTGGGCAGCATATCGAGTGAATTTGTTCGCCACCTCATCGATCTCACGAAACAAGGAAGCATCGTCAGTGCACCAGACAATTCTGCGCACCGCCTCAAGCTCACAAAGCTGGGGCTTGTGGCCCTCGAAGCTCTCGTCGCAGTGCTTTGTGACCAGGCGGCGTGGCTGAGTGAAACGAGGCAACTGTCCTCATCACTAGTCACTCAAGCTTTCCTGGAAGGCGTCGACGTCGCGATCTGCACTCTCCAGCAGTACCACACGACTTCGTCTTCTCGAAAGCAGTTTCTCCTGTTGGCACTGGACCAGCTAGACCAGTACACGATGATCTGCCGATCGATAAGGGGTCGTCAGACGAGCAGTGAAGTTGAGGGAGCGTTTGAGATGCTCTGCTGGCACTGGAACGCATCGGCGATACTCCTGTGCTCACGAAGTGACGCGGTTTTAAAAATCCGCAAGGTGAAACCATTTGTCGCACTCAAGACAGAGATTGGGCGGTGGTCAGCAGATGGCAGCGGGAGCAACAATGTGGAGTTGCTCGCGGCTCGACTTCGTCGATTGTGTGTCCTGTTGAGCTTCGCATTCGGATTAAGAGACAACACGTTGCTAAACGAGCTCTCACGAGATCTCGAAGTGAGAGGGAAGCTGCTCATCGTGCTCGTACGCACGTTGAAAGTGAGTATCTGGCAGAAGAATGAGCAGCTTGGTCGCTTTGTTACTCAGACTCTACGCGCGCTGGTGTTCACTGAACAAGAAAGCGGAAGTCAGAACCAGGAAGCCCCAAAAAAGCAGCTTCTCGAGACGGAAGAAGACTGCCAAGCACTGCTGTCATTGCTTCTGCGCACTCTCAAGAGCGCGATTGAGTTCTTTGGAGTCAAAGAAGCCACGACTGTTCGATCTCTCCTGCTTCCGCTGGAGAACATGATTGCAGACTTTGGTGTTCAGAGCAGTGGAGACTTCCTCCTGGTTGACCTGCAGCGATCCTTGGGATCAACAAACTTCTCTTCCATGTTGGTGCGTGCGGAATGTATGCACTTGTAGCTTTGCTGGCGTGTCTGACACTAAATTGTTCGTTACTTATTCTATAGGCTGCTCTCAACCTGATCCCAATCATCTTCGATCGACTTGAAGGTTCAGATCCGTGGCAACGAGAGATGCTGAGCATGTGGAGGTGAGTGAGTGAGTGAACTAGCCTACTATGTCAAGCTCCATTTGCTCATCTTGTATCTGTGGACGCACTGGTTTACAATGTCGTCATAGGCGGCAGCTCTCACCAGTGCTCGCAGATGTGCTCGCTCGACAGGATACAGAGACTGTTGTACTTCAAGAAGCACTGCTCTGTGCGCCGCTGCTCGAGGTGGCGTACCTCAGTCGTCTCTTTGCAAGTCTCAGCGACGGCATTGAAGTGCATATCTCGACCGTTGGGTTGACTCTTTTGTTCGCATTCTGTGATCGGCAAGAGGCCCTGGAGCAAATCACGTCGGCATTCATCGACTTGTGTCGAAGCTGTGCAGCAGCTCAACCTGATGCACTTGGATCCCGCCTCACATCACCAAGCGATTGGACTCGGTATACGCATCCGTCAGCAGCTTCGACAGAAGACCACAGCACTCACATCCAGCAAGTGCAGGAGCTCCAGGAGCGAATCTTGTCGCTTTCATCGTCCTCAAGCGGGTGCGTAACAGTTGAATAAGCCTTGCTCATGAGCTCGTTTTGAGAAAGCTGACAGCTCTTTCTCGTGTACAAACTAGGTGGATCAGAGTTGTGAAGTCACCAGAAAAGCGCATTCGGATTCTCAAAATTTTACTTCGAAAGCTCTTTGGAGCGCCTCGCGATCCATTCTCGTTGCGGTTCTTGCGCGAACTGGTGGCAGCAGGCTGGATCGAAGCAGGTGGAAGCAGCAGCGGTGGTGAGACCACCGTGTTTATGACTATCCTATTGGAGGTCACGCGGCAGATGAAGGTTGGTGGGGTGGACAGATTCTTCTCAAGCTGTTTGAAGCAAATGTGCGACGTTGACAATTGTAATGTTGTGTGTGTTTTACAGTCACTGACACGACTTTCAGAGAAACTGCTGGGGGACCGAGCGAGCGCGGTGGAAGCGCTGCTGTTTGCTCGTCTCGCGCCAGTGCTGGTGCTTCGAGTACTCCCGCGAGACTGCTTCTTAGAACTAGGTCATCGCAGGCTTCTCCACGTGAGTTTATTGTCCTTCTCTACGCTTTGGGGGTCTTTGATGCCGTTCTGACGCTCATGTGACTTTTATGAGTGCAGTGTGATCAGGAAGACGTAACGCACCTGGAAGAAGCCTTCATCAAGGCCTCAGATATTGAAGACTACACAGTAGACCGCGATCTCTTCCACCTACTGGTGTTGCAAGTGGTCGATCCACTCGAGTTCAAAGAAGTGAAGATGCTCGCAGTGGAGATTCTTGCCAAGCTGCCGCCGTCGTCGGTGATGCCTGTCGTGTTTGCGCATTTGCTGGCGTTCCTGAGAGAAGAAACGCCGATGCTCGCGGTGACACCGTTCACCGAAGCACTGTACGAGCCAGCGCTTTTCAGCCTTCGGATCCCAGGCTACTGTGGGATCATCACGGCCAAGCTCATGGTGTACTACCTCAACCGCGTGATCAACGAAGACCTGGGCGTGTTCAAAGACAAGAGCCAAGTACCGTTCATCCTCGCGATCCTGCTGCAAGTGCTGAGCATTCCGGCTGATGAGGCGATTAGTGAAAACAACAGCGAGCGGAACTTGCTCGCAGACCTGCAGATGGGCTGCATGGACTGTGTGGCACTGCTCATCTTGCGAAACCTGGGGAATCTGACTGCACATGCCAGTGGGAAGACAGCTCCTGGCACGAGTGGGTCACTGCTGGACGTGCTCGTGGACAGGATCATCTTCGATAATGCTATAACCTTCGCAGACGAGGAGAAAGAGCCAAAGAAGCCTAGTGAGCTAATGTTCGCAGTCGAGATGATCCTGTTGTCACTCGTGAGCAGCGCCCCGCAGCACACTGGGGACCTGAATTTGCCGCTTCAGGTCCGCATCTGCGGCTGCAACATCCTCCTGAGGTACGTGTTGTATCACTAAGAGGACAATTTGGTTGTCTACTAACGTCAGACTTTGTTGCTTGACTATATAGCGTAATCGGTCGCCTGGACGCGACTACGCTCGGTGCGTTCAAGGCCAGCAGAGCGATCCCTCAATTGCTTGCGACCGTGTCAGCGTCGAATACGCTTCGTGAAGAGATCGTGGCTGGCTCGCTCCAGGTAAAGCAAACCCTTGAGCTCCTGGCTGTGGTAGCGCGAAGAGCTCCGATGCTGAATTAATTGTGTGTGATTGCTGCAATCTTCCACGCGTAGGTGCTCTTCACGTTCATCTACAAGACTGGCGATGCACTGTCCGTGAAAGATACAGAGGATTTGCAGTTGGTTGACGAATGTCTGGTCCTAGTGCTTGAGAAACTGGAGAGCTCGTCAAATCAGCAGGTGCGTCACATTAATTTCCAGATGAGCTACTTATGAGACACAGTACTAACCACCGCGCGATTGCTCGTAGGTTTGTATGAACGCTCTGAAAGTGGTGGGTGCGGTCATGGGCAAACTACCCGACTTCTTTGGCGCCATCTCGGAAGAACGGTATCGCCACTTGATCAGGTATGTCGTGACCTTAGTCCAGCAGGCTTCTTTGTGTTGATCTAACAGATCTTTGCTGCGTACATCATCACGAGCAGGAGCCTGCAGTCAGTTCGTGAGCGATCCGCGTCAGTGGCAAAGACAGTGAGTGACTTTGCGCAATCACTACTCAACGCACTGATCGTACAATAGGTAAGCAGAGGTGATCATGTAGTATTCAAACGAGGGGGTACTGAAACATGACAAGTCAAACCAAAAATCGATCTTGCAAACAGCTACGTACACTTCAAGCAGCATCGCTGGCACAACTCTCTCACCTACTGCTGTTGGTTGGTGGCGGCGATATAGAGCGCCCAGGCGCGGCTGAGGCCGTCGTCCATGGGGCACTGCGCGAGCACTTTGCACGCGAGCGCGCTGTCGACGGCGCTGTAGTTGGCGAAAAGCAGCGACGTCCAGCCGCTGGCGTGCGCCTGCCAGTCCTGCACGAAGGGCAGCTTGCTTAGCACCTGATCCCACTCCTCCTTCACAAACTGTGCCGAGCGCACGGCCGGGGTGACGGGTGAGACTGGCAGCATCTGGATGCCGTGGATGCACTCCTTGTTGGGGCTGAACCATGTCGTGTAATCGCACTTGTTGTCGAAGAAGATGCCCGTGATCTTGTTCTTGCGGAAGGCCGGCGGGTGGATCTCATTGCCGTCCGCAATGTAAAAGTACGTGTTGACCGCGCGCGCGTAGACCTTGAGCATGAGCTTGGCGAGCTGCGCTGTCGCGTGGTTGTGCGTCACGCTGCTGTAGAGTGCCACGCCGTAGTAGAAATTGACTTCTTCCGAGGTCGACTCTTCGTCCTTGCCGTCCGCCATGGGCGTCACGCCGTGCGAGTACGAGTGACCGAGGAACCAGTTGAAGTTGCGGAAGCGCGGGAAGAACGCGCAGCCGTCGTCCGCGTTCAACACGTCGCGCACGAGCGTATCAATGAACATGCGTAGTTGCACGGCCTCGTGCGACTGCTGCCAGGCGGCCTCCCCCAGATACAGCACCATCGCAGCGGCCGTAATGACGTAGCCGTAGTGGTAGTGGTGGTCGTTGTACACGGCGTTGCCAAAGTCCACGTTGATGTCGCGCTTGGCAAAGGCCTCACTAGACACGATGCCTTTGTAGACCGTGTCGTAGACCAGCGGGAACGCCGACGCGTTGGCCACGAAGGCGTTAAAGATCTTCTGCAGACGGGTGATGCCGTGCTGCGCGACCACGAGCATCTCTGGGTTGGTCGTCTCGGCGAGCTGCTTGGCCAGCAGACACATCGTGCCAAACTTCTGCAGGGCCTTGCCTTTGAAATAGTAGCTGCCTTCATTCGGCAGTGCCTGCTCCCAGTCGCCGTAGATCTCGTCCTTGAGCACCTGGCAGAGGTTCAGTGTTGCCACCTTGTCAGGTGAAATAGTCGCCTGCGGAGGGTAGAACGCCGTGTGTTTCTCCACCAGAGCGCTTGTGGTGGCTGGCACGCGGAACTCCCACTTGGGCGTCGAAGTGCTCGTCGCGTATGCGCGCATGGGGCCGCGTGTATGCGCGTACAGCATGAGCTCAGGCGTCGGTGTTACCGTCGACGAAACAAACATCTCACGCAGGTGGTCGACCGCAAAATGCAGGAAGACCGGTTGAGCACTGTGCTGGTGACAGTGATGGTGGTGGTCAGATGTGACCGTCTCGAGGTTCCAATCGAAGTGGAACGACTCGGCGTCATCGGCGTCGTGCACCACGCGTGCACCCTTTGCGAACACGCCAGCGGAGCGTTGGTACAGCTGTAGGATGCTCATGTCGGCCACATCGCCGTCAGGAAGGTTCGAGATATACGCCGCCTGCACGAAGCCGTTGAACTTTCCCTTCGTCGTGAGCTTGCTGTTCTGGAAGCGGATCACCGTCGGCGACGCCGCATCTGCGCCAGCTGGGAAGAAGAACAGGTTCCACTTCTGTCCGTTGTTGAACGTCACGACAAACGACTGACCCGAGTATTCTTGTCCCTCACACAGCGGCTGGCCGTTGATCGTAAGCCAGCCGTGGTCCGAGCAGAGCTGCACGTGCAGATCCTCGTACTCGACCGTCGTGTACGCGCTGCCCACCGACAGGTACGTGCGCATGAAGCTCATCTTCCCCAAAGCGAGCGTGAGAACGACGCCCAGATCATCCCACGAATCAATCGTGAAGGGTGGTGGTGTCGCGCCATTTGCGACACCGAGCTCGAGCGCCGAGAAGAGCAGGTTCTTAATCGTCGGCGGGTAGTAGTAGTACCGGATCGCGTCGTTGTCATTTTTGGGACCCTCGGCACGGTACTGCGCGAGGTAGCTCACGGAAAAGCCGCAGCCAATCGCGCCCGGTTGACCCTGCACCACCTTGTGCGTGTAGGGCGAGCTGAACACCGCGTCGCTCTCCTTCTGGCCGTCCCACGCGAGCAGGTTGCCCCACCAGGCGTTCGTCGGCACGGGGCGTTCGCACGGGATCTCCGGATGCAGGAATCGCGGCGCAATGAGTGCGCGGAGCTCATCCGTGTGGCGGAAGACATCGGCTGGTGGCGCGGAGTGCTTGAGCGCCATGATTGAAGATGCTGCTGCTGGCTGAAGTTGATGGGAGCGTCTTGGTGCTTGGGGCCGAGAGAAGCTTTTCGTGAATGAGTTGCGGATCTTTTGGTGCGTGAGTGCGTGCGAGGCAAGATTGATGGGACACTTCAACGAGGGATCTTGATTCGGGACAGCAAAGAGTGTTTGCACGTAGTTCAGTGGACATTCGGGTAAGTCAGTGTCTCCAACTGGACTACAATGGATACTCGGATAAGTCTGCACCCTCGTGCCAAACCCAAACAAAGACACCACACAAGCCATGGCGAGCGTGAATGATGGAGGCGTGCGGTCGTTCACGGGCACATCCGCAGCAAAACCTGCCGCCACCGCACCGCATCACAAGTTCGCGCTGCGCTCGGAGTTCAGCTTCGTCAAGATTGTCATGTGAGTCGCATTTCACGTTGGTAGATGCTTCAGTGGCTGCCAATAAGCTATTCACGCAACCGTCTCAAGCGAGTGCTGATTGTGCTGTCAACGTGCTTGTTGCATGTCCTGCAGCTTGACGGAGGACGGCGTGGAGGCGGTGCACGACGTCAAGCGCCTCAAATTCTCGCTGGACAACACGCTCAAGACTGTGTTTGGCGTCATGGGCGCGTCGGCGAGCGAGTTTGACATTCTTGCGCTGCAGCGACCGTCCAAGGCCGAACCAACGACGGCGCTGCTGCGCGTGCGGAGAAGGTGAGTCATGCTCATGTTTTGTCTTCTTATTGCGTTTGCTTTCTGGTGTTTTGTGTGCATTGGCTGATTTTTACACTGCGTTTACTGTGATAGCGGACTTCAAGGACTCTGGGGCGCGATCACAATGTGCACGTCGATTGATGGCAAACTCTGCAAGCTCGAGGTCGTCCACGTCGGCATGTCGCTCGTGGAGATGGCGTCCGGGAGATTCCTAGATTGCTGATAGATGCCTTACTTGACTCAAAGCAGCAACGTAGTGAGCAATAGAGGGGTGTACGATTACGCTACGGCACGGGATGTGCCTTGCGACGAGTGGGGTGCGGCTCGTGGGAACGCGAGCAAGCGCAGCGTAGCGTCTTGACATTAGGCGAGTCGACTTGATCGCGCCACATATACAAGCGTATAATAGAGAAGCGACTCTAACAAGAGATAGCAGCGGCGACAAACATGAGCAACAGCACAAAAACAACTCGAATGCACTGTTGCTGTATATTTCTCTCTCCATGTTCTTCTTTTGTGTGTGTCAATCTCCAGGGAGAGCCAAGCGAAGTCTACATTACGCGCAGCAGAGCGTCGTAGATTCACCACCGCACGTCTGCATCTATCACTCGTCCGCGCTCGATAAACCAACGCCCTCCGTCATAGCCTGCATGCACCGGATGCGTCAAGCGGCGCGCAATCGGTGAACCGTCGGATCTTGCTCGCACTGGCAATGTACCACCTCCCCACTCGCTCGCCTACGTCCTCTCTCGTCTCACTCGTCTACTGCTGCTGTTGCTGCTGCTTCTCCATGATGTCGGCGTAGCTCTCTTGCAGTCGGATCGACGAGCGCATGGTGTAGCGCAGGAATTTCTCGGCGCAGTTGTTGACGCACGAGAGCTCGGCGTCGTCCATCTTCTTGCTGCGGAACGAGTGCACGCAGTCACTGAAGCAGAGCTCCACCGTGCGGTTGAAGTACGCGATCGTCTGCGAGACGCGCATCTCCTCCAGGTGCTCTTCCATCTTGCGCTCGAAATCGCGTTGCTGGAGGCTCATGCTTGCTTGCTTTGGTGTCGGCTTCCTGCTTTCGTTGCTTGTGTGCGGCGCCTTGCTCGATTGGATGATTGGGTTTCACCACGTGTCCCGAATTGGAGCTCCTCGATTGCGCTGATCTTGGAGCCAAAACAAACACTCTTGATGGATAGTTCCGCGTTTAGATCTTTTAAATAAGGGATTAAGAACAAAAAACGGGATCACGACTCCTTCTGTCAAGGGATATCGTATGAAACACGGGATCCTGATTCCTTCCGCCGACCCCTTCGAAAAAGCAACAACAGCTCCAAAAGAGAAGAGATCCATCCGAAGGGAAGGCGTCAAGACACACGTGCTCTGTGTGTGTGGAGATCTCAGCAGCACCAGATTTATTAAGAGAGAGAGAGAAGCAAGCATGAGCGCGGCGGCATGGGCGAGTTGGCTGGATCGGCTGGAGAACGCGCGCGGACAGGAGAGCATGATCTCGGCGAAGGTGCGCGCAGGCAACGTCGCGGCGGTCGGTACGAGTGTGTTCGCGCTGCAGCAGAGCACGTCGCGGCTCAAGCGCGACTTCGAGCAGCTCCTGCGCTCCACGACGTCAAGTGTGTACGTGCGCTGCTGGTGCTTGTGGTATCTCGTGTGTGATCAGCCGTTGCGTGGAGATCTGATGGTGGAAATGTGAATGGATTGTTGTGTTGTCTAGGACAAAGCAGGAGCTGGATCGTCGTGAGCGGCTATTGAGGCAGCTGGAGCTTGACCTGGTACGATCCTTTAGTTGCACATGACTTTCCGACTATTGTCTGAGCGATTATACTGATCATATAGTCGTGTGGGTTGTTTTCTGTCCTTTTCGTAGAAAGCTGATCTGGATGCGTACAACAAGCGCAACAGCCCAGCTGCAAGGTACGTCGACGTGTGAATAAACCGAATTGCAAGTACGTATGTCCTGATCGCTCACCGATATGCGGACTTTTGATCATGTAGCCAAGCAACCAGAGAGCACCCGAAGAACTTGCTAAGCATGCAGAACCAGATTATGAAAGGTGCGCAAATAGTTGTCCCCTGATGCCAGCAACCCTATGGCGCCATGATCTAACCTCCTCGCGTTGCCTCTATATCCGTAGACCAAGACCAGCAGTTGGATCTGATCGGTCGCGGCGTCGCGAATCTGAAAAACTACAGTCTTACCGTGAAGGACGAAACGGACCTCCACGTCCGCCTGCTTAACGACATCGACGACGACGTCTCTCGCGCGACCGACGGCCTCGAGTCCGAAGGTGCGCGCGCTGCCAAGGTGGCGCGACAAAGCAGCAACTTCAAGCTCTATATTATTATCATCGTGCTGTTTGCGATTTTGATCTTCCTGCTGGTCGCCGGCAGCTAGTCAAGAGGCAGAAATCGTGACGAAACGAAAGTAAGCGCAAACAACGAGACACACTACCGCAAATATTCGCTTCCAGCCGATGATAAATGCGCCAAAGTATACGCTGCTATTGTTGTTGCTTTTTGCGTTGGCTTTCTTTAATCACTGCTCTCATGCTGACTTGGCGTTTTTGTTGTATCGCAAGACGGGCTTGGCACGCGTCGTCGGTGCTCGCTTTGACGCGTTTCTCAGTGCACCAGACGAAAAGATCGCAAAGAGAATCCGAGCCTATCCGAATACAAACACGATGTCACAAGCTGAGTCAGATGCTGTGCGGAGATACAAATGCAGATACTGCAAAGCTCCTCACATTGCTCCAAAGCGCGATACAGTACAACACGAGTTGTGCGCCTGGCAGTGCCGAGACATCCTGTGGGGCAATACTGATGCGCTTGATTGGGAGGAAGATGTCCCCATAGAGCATCAGGCACGACATGAGCAGCATCAGCCTCACGAACTGGGAGTGATTCAAAACAGCCACAGCAATCCTGTCAGCTCAACTTCGGCGCAAATGTAGAGCTATCATCATCATCGCCACAATGAACAGCCGACGCACCAGTGCGGTGTTGCGGAAGTAGAGCAGTGTGCTCGCTGCCGTTGCACCAAGGCGAACAGCGACTGGCTTTTCATAGTCAAGCGCACAGCAGACGCCGAGTAGCGCATAAATGGCCTGCGAACAAGGAAGCAAGGTGCAGAAATTGGTACGCTTTCTTTGGATCTAGACATGTGAGCATAACAGCACGAGCGCAGTACAAACACGGTCAGCAAGATGGTGCAGATACGCTCCTTACCACTTGCGCGTAGATCAAGACGTCCGTGCGCTTCGAGCGACCGCGCTGGGTGGCTGGTCCCCACAGCGTCTGGTGCAGACTCTCGTGCTCGAGGACAACCATTTTTCGGCTTTTGAATTTTCACCCACAACAATCACAGCCGAATGAGATGGGTACAGTGTACCAGCTTACTCCCTTAAAGAGTTGAAGGGACCTTCACTCCTTTAATCACATTCGTGCAACCTTCAGGAAGCGCGGGGAAACATCAAAAAGCGAGTTTCCAGCAGCCAATTCCGCATTCCGCAAAAGAGGCAACATCGCCACCATCGTCCGCTCCCGCCGTCACCGCCGCAGCAGCAGAGAGAGCAGGAGGCGATGCGCGGAGGGCTGCATTTGCTCCCGCTGTGTGTGTACACAGACCCCGGCAATGGAGGTAGTGGTGCTCCAGCGGTGGCTGATGCATCGCCAGCGACAGCGCAGCAGGAAGCTGTGCATCCAATTCCAGAGGCTTCGAGTGCAGCAGCGTCAACTTCTGAAATGTTGCCGATCGCGATGTCCGGACGGTTAGCGACGATCTTGGCATCAGTGCAAAGCGATCTACTGTAAGTGTATATGCGTGTGCAATGTTGATTGTAGTTGGTGTCGTATGTCGATGCACTGCACGAATGTGTTGTTGCAGTGGAGTTGCTATAGAGGTGATGTGTTGTTGCAGCGAATGGCACTGACCAAATCTCTGACATTTGCTATCGCTCGCACAGCATGAGAGACGACCGCGCGAATGTGATTGATCCACTGAAGCTGCAAAAACTTCCGCGATGGGCTCAGGACGTCGTCCGAAGCGGTTGCTTTGAAGGTAACGATTCACAAGGAGTTAATGGAATTGCGCGCTGCGATTACTGACGATGCATGCTTCTTGTATGACGCTGATTTTGAACAGGTCACTTCGACAAGAAGTCGGTCTTTCATCCCAACTTGAAACACCAATCGCCTTCAAGCAATGGCAAACACAAGCGAATGCAGAGCAGCGAAAACGATCTGCAGCCAAAGAAGCGATCTCGGCCGCTCAAGCGGGAAAGTCGTGAAGGAGTGACCGACGGTGACGACGATGGGGATGACGACTACGAAGTCGAGATGCCACTTTCGCAGAGCTCAATGAATGGAGATGAATGCCCGCCACGAACGCTGTTCACCAGAGAAGAAAAGGTTGCCGGAAGTGTTGAGAAGTACTCGGACCAATTTCTCCAGCTGCTGGATCAGTTGGAGCATCGGCAACAGAGCGGAGCTTTTCAGCGCGATGGAGCCGATTTGATTACACACGTGGAAGTCAGAGCGTTGCTCCAGACTTTGAAGATCATGCGTAAACGGAGCATGATCGGGAAAGTCGATCCCAACCTTCTAATGTTGCTTATGGAAGCTCTCAGCAAACAGGTATGTTCACAGCAGTAACGTCTGGGGAGTCGAAACGCTATGTCTAAACCGTCGTATGAATTTACAGGTGCTTCACGGCATGGAGCTGGACGTACTCGGGACAATGGCGCTCAGTTCCGGCGATGAGGAGTGGAAGGCATCCGGTATCAACGTCCGTCTGATATCGCGAATACAACTCTGCTTGGATGCAAGTGTTTGTGAGCTGCTGATCCTCTCCACACGCGATATCGATAGAAGAGTGCTTTCAGAAGAAACGATCGACAGCTGCATCCAGCTATTCAACCACGTCGTCAAGCGATTGATTGTTCCCTGCATCGACTCGGCTGCCGCTGCAGCTGCTACTCCTGCTGGAGAAAAGATTGACACTTTGCACGAGCAAGAAACCCATTCAGACTCACCTCAGTCCAAGGCAAGACCCAAAAATCGAAGAAGCGCGGCGAGCTTTAACATCCGAACGAACCGAGAAATCCGAAGCGCAATCGCTCCATTGGTCAACGTTGCGTGCGAATTCATTGAGCAGTTGTCGAAGCTGGTTCTCACGGTGAAGCTTGCTGATCGATGGATTCTGCACTTTTCGTCCTCCATGGCGGAGTTGTTCTTGCTGGAGCACAGCACGCATGCAACCTCGTTGCAGCAGAGCGCAATGGCAGTGCTGCGAGGGATCTTTCTCCAGTATGAACCGTATCGCTCGCTGATTCTGGATGAAATCGTCGGAGTCATGAAGAAGCTACCAACGTCGAAGCGCCATTTGCGAACTGTGAAGCTGCTGGACTCGAGCAATCATGTCCAAATGGTATCAACGCTTGTGGTTGCAATGGTGCAGTCGAGTGCCTTCATCCGTGACATTGAGAAAGATAATGCTGTCAAGCACGATACATCTGATCCGACGCTGATGCCGGCAGAAGTTCCAGACGAAGTTGCTGGCTCAGAAATCAAGGAATTTGAAAAGCGCGTGGAAGACACTCGTCACAGCGCGGGGGTGTTCGTCCGGGCATTGGTGAAAGAGTGTCTGAAGAAGCACGAAGAGCGGGATTACCGAGTGGTGCTGGAGAACTTCACCGAAGATTTACTCGTGATGTTTGTTCGACCAGAATGGGCTGGTGCTGAAGTTATCCTAGAGGTGCTCAGCTCATCGCTTGCGAGTATTCTACACGCGAACGTGGCGAAGGATTCAAGGAAGCTGGAGTCACATCACACCCTGACAGCGCTCAACCTCATTGGGAAGATCTGCACGTCAATAAAGATGTACCAGAACAAGGCAACTCGAGACGTACTCGAAGATGACGTTGATGCTCGCTCAGTCCTGGAGGACCATGCGAGGTTTCTGAGAGAGAACGCTATCGTCACGAAGCGCGAGGACGAAAAGACACAGCAAGAGCTAATTGACAGCAGCGTGATCTTAAAGCACATCCTGATGGTCTTCACGAGAAGAAGCAACCGCGTGAGCATCGCTCAAGACGACTCGAGGCGATTACTGTTGGCAAAATTCATATCCGAGAGCTGTCGAGCACCGGAATTGAATCCAGAAGCCGCCTTCGATGTTCCGCTCTGGAAATCATTCTGGAAGAAAAGCCCTCAGAGTGTCGATTCGACATCCAAGCTGCTGGCTCCTTCAGGTAGCTTCGTGCAAAGGTTGAGCTTACATCTCGCTGTCACTCGCGAGTTTTGCTGCTTGTTCGACAAGCTTCTTGCGCACGTGATGTCGCTGTTGTCGAAAGGCATCCCGACATTTCGAGCACGCGTTTTAAAGATTCTTGCTGCAGTGGTCGACGTCGACCCGATGCTGATGGTTGATGGTGGGGTTCGCGCCGCCGTCAATCGTTGCTTCATGGATGAAGGCACATCAGTTCGACAAGCAGCGGTGGATTTGGTCGGACGACATGTGGCGTTGCAGCCAGTACTGGTACGTCTCGATCTCTTGCTGTTTGCTCATCTTGAAGCGGACATGTATTGACTTTTGTCTTTTTGGCTGCTGTAGTTTGATCGTTACTTCGACATGCTGGTAGAGCGTCTACGCGATAAAGGTATCAGCGTTCGGAAAAGCGTGTGCAAGATCTTCCGCACATTCCTGACTTCCCCATCTCACGAAAACGAGGAGGGTGGTTTTCCTTTAGAAGGAGAACTGCGACGCAAGAGCGCGTGCATGCGAAGCCTGGTTGAGCGCATCGGCGACCCTACTGAGGAGCAGGTCATGAAGAACTTCATCATTGACACGTTCCAGGAGGTTTGGTTCGGATCAGAGTTCTCCTCGCGACAGCTTTCTGCTTCTGTCGGCGACTTCGTTGAAGAAAGCGCCGTTCAAGCATTGCCACCAGGCTGGAAAACGGTTGAGGCAACCTCTGAGAAGACTGACGGAAGCCCACAATCACCGCGCTGCAAGAAGGTCGAGTTTTTGTCTCCAGACGGAAAGGTCTTTCGTTCAGCCAACGAAGCGTGGTCAGCGTATCGGACCCCCCAGATCACTCCCTCAAGTGTCGTCAAGAGCAAGCAATCGAAAATCGACGACACTCCTGAAATGGTCATCACCATTGTCGAAGTCATCCACGATATGGCGAACTTGGATTGGTTTGTTGCGCTTCTGAAGCGTCTTTTGCAAGAGGATGATCGAGAAAAGGCGGTGAACGCTGGGACGCGGTTCAGCAAAGATCGGTCAGACGAAATCAAAGTGGCTAAAGCGCGCTCTGAAAAAATTGTCGAGTACCTGGTGGAATGCCTTCTGCAACTAGAAGAGGGAACACCGCTGAAAGGAGTCACGATTGAAGACGAGCAGATGCAATTCTTGGCGTGCATGAAGACATTGTCAGTGTTTTGCGAGGCGCAACCAATGCTCCTGCATCCGCGTCTGGAGTTGATCATGATCCACCTGAAAGGAGACGACAATCTGGCGAAGGCAGTCGAGAACAAAGTGCAAAGCTTGGTTCTGTCCATGCTCAACAATGTGTTTGCGCACATGGAGCGGATACCTGAGCGCATCGTGAAAAGATTGGAGACTGATGTAAAATCACTGGTGTTCCGCGCTCCGCCAAGCGTTGTGGGTCCAAGCATCAAGTGCCTCGCCACGATTGCGAGCACGACAAGGAAGCCTCCTCTTCTTCTTGTCAAGATCTTGGAGACGTTTTACTCGTACCTGCTGAAGTATAGAGACCTCGAGTCGTTGGCACAACTTCCAGCCGATGTGAGCTCGTCTCTGCAGCGAGCCCTGTTTACAGCTGGTCAAGTCGGAGGTGCGATGGACCTGGACGCGTGCGTGATTCCGGACAACGAGTTGGCGCATCTCAGGAAAGGGAGCATCCTGGACTCACTCTACGAGACATTCGTTCACTTTTTGAGAGTGGAAGGGAACCCAGTTTGCAGTTCGAAGGCAGCCCAAGGCCTTGGGTTTCTATTTCTCACTCGGACCCGCCTTCTTCTTCAAGCGCAAGAAGATGGCATCCTGGATTTCATGCTAGCTGACTCCTCGGAC
The DNA here is from genome assembly GCA_023334245.1 of Globisporangium cederbergense. NCBI lineage: Eukaryota > Oomycota > Peronosporomycetes > Pythiales > Pythiaceae > Globisporangium > Globisporangium cederbergense. The sequence continues at coordinate 21,504 of JAASGO010000090.1, read as the reverse complement.
GAAATGAAGTTACAATGCTTGGCAAGTCTGATGGAGCTGCTGAAGTTTGAAGAACGACGACTGGAACACGGTTTTGCAACAAAGTCGATGAACAAAGCGCGAAGCAAAAAGGAGCAGGTTCAGGGGGATCAAGAGGCTGATGCAGCATTGATTGGCAGCGTTATGCAAGCTCAGATCCAGAACATCCTGACGCTGTCGCTGGAGAAGCCAGTCCGTATCCGAACCGAGGCGGTCGCCTGCATCGATACGTTGTTGACGCAGGGGCTTGTCAGTCCTCAGCACTGCATCCCGAATCTGGTCGCACTGGAAACTGACCAGGTGGTTCCGATCCGTGATTTGGCCCACAGCCAACTGGTGGCGCTGAATGACAAATTTCCCACGATGCTGAACACACCTTCGCTCCAGGGGATTCAAATCTCGCATTCCTTTCAGGTGAATGCGTTTGGGAGTTGCTCGGTCTTCGCGTTGGACAAGGACAAGCGCGAATACTGTCTCTTCGGACGACTGTACTCGGACTGTGTTCGGAGAGGAAGAACGCAACGTAACATGTTTTTGACGGCGCTCGTGAATCAGCTCGCAGACTCGAGTGGTGGTGTGGTGACGGCTGTGGACGCGAAGACGAAGTCTGGCGCGACGGTGAGAGACACAATCGACTATTTATGCTACCTGGCACAGCTTCTCTGCACACTACCGTACGAAGTGGAGGACGAACCTCTGCACGTTATTTATCGGATTAACCGCTCCGTCACGCTCAAGCTCGGGTACGTCACTTCTTTCCAGAGAAATTTCTGTTTTCTCTTTCTTCGTGACTGACTCACCATACTTTATTTGATGGCGCAGCACGACTCTTGATGATGCGAAGGTGCTGTTCGCGAATGCTGGTCTCGCCCCAGACATCATGGCAGACGAAGACACAGATTTCTTGGATGTTGACGTCGTGGATTACCTTCCCGCCGTGCAACTCTCAGACGATGAAGCGAGATCTCTCCAACAAAAGTGCATCGCGGGGTTTGCGATCAGTTTGCTGATCCGTGTCAAGTTCTTCCTGAAAGAGCTATACTTCCTCGACAACGAGAAGTGCATGACGTACCAGCCAGCAAATGCTTCCAAGGTTTGTGCTGTATGAGCTTTATTCAAGCTCATTTGCACAAAGTAACGCGTCAGCTAATTGCAAAACAACACTCTCTTGTGATCTGTAGGCAACTGACCAGTCTGCAATTTTATCCGAGCGCGTACCAAAGCTGCGCTTGCCGTCGTCAGTGGCGTGCATCGCATCAACAGAGAATCCTGTGGAACTCTGCTGGAATCTCTTTGTGCAGACGTGGGAAGCAGCGCGTGATGATCAGCATCAGATGGACTTCGAGGTGCAAGAAGACGCGTCGAACAGGCTTCGCAAGAAGAAAGGGAGACGCCGCAAGTCGGTGCCTGCGAAGCATGGTATTTCCGCTGGCGATGACGACGACGACGACGACGAGGAAGAGTTTGTCGAGGGCTTCACTAGCTGACCGACTCTCTTTTGCACACCCGTTTCCACCCAGTAGCGTAAAACAGTCTGCATGGATTTCTTTCACGACTCTTTATCTTTCTTTAGAGCCTCCAAGATGCGAATGAACAGTACTTCGAAGTCCGCCACACTGCTTATCTCGTGAAAGCTCTGCAGTGTCACCACAGGCTTGAACTGGCTCATGCCGTCGTGGAAGAGCTCGAGCAACTTCGTGAAGCACCAGAAGCGCTCCATCTCTCCTGCCACCACGTCACAAATCATGCTCGCGACGCGATCCAGATACAGCTCGTCGTCCATCCCTCGCAGCGGTTTCCGCATCATGATCTCCGTCCAGTAGGTCCTATGCAGTTGCACCAGTCGAACGCGATCTTTCTTAGACACCACCACCACTTTTGTCATCTTGCTCGTCACAGTCGGAAGCCCGCTATTCGCATCAGTACCGTCCACCACAGCCGCATGCTCCGCCATATCTGCGTGTGCCGTCGTAATATTGTTCTCGTCATCACAGCCTGTCGGTGCCGTCGGATTTGCTCGGGAATCCGCACAATAGGAAAAACTGTCGTCCACGTCTTCATTCGAACCTGATACCACTGCTGCTACCACTGAAGGCTGCAGCACCTGCGCCGCGTCGACCACATCCTGGTACATGAGCGAGCGCTCCTGGATCGCGAACTCCCAGATGGCCGTATGCGGCGGCAGTACGCCGGTGAACAGCTGCCAGACCAAGTCACGATAGTGCGGCGGGATGCCGATCTCCTGCGCGAGCTTGACGGCCTGTGCGCGGTTCACCACCGGCTCGGCAAGCAGTGCGGCGTACGAGGCCTCGACGTCCACGATGTGCTGCACCACCGGTACGCCCAGCGTCTTGTAATACGTCGTGCGAAAGTTGCGGTTCAGCGCCATGTTCGCATGCAATAGATAGAGTCCACGACGGCTCGTCGGCGGTGCTTTCTTTTCAGTCGATGAGAAAATGTGGGTGTATCGTTTCGCTAAGTTCGCACCCAGACCAATCACATTCCGCCTACTGTTTCGCCTGTGAGCCAAATGAGTCCAACACAACGAACGTAACAGTGCGTATCTAACGCGGAGAAAACGCACCTCGCGAAAAGGAAGCACAACGAAGTACCGTAGGATTCTACGGTACACGTCCAAGAGGAGAGTGATGGTCGCGCTTCTGGTGACCATACAAAAACCAAGTGATAAAACGTCCCCATCCCATGCTGGTCACGGCCCGGCAAACCGGCGCCCGGCGCGTGCTCCATTGCGTTCGTTGCGACTCGCTGACTGTCCGCCCCTGTTGCACCGCTGGCGCGAGACATATGCATAGGATTGCTTAGCCCTGTTCCCTCTCGCCGCGAACGCCGATGAAGTCGGCGAGCGACGACGCAACAACTGCAGGAACAACTCTCCACCCACCATCAACACCCACGACCACCACCACGTCGACGCCGCCCCAGCTCTCGTCCTCAGCCAATTTCCAATCCACGATGACTAACACGGACGCCAAGATGCAGCTCGCGATCGCGGCGGTCTCGGCCGGCGGGATGTCGGTGCGCGAGGCTGCGCGCCGCTACGGCGTGCCACGCACCACGCTTCAGCGCAAGCTTTCCAAGGACGCAGCCGGGAGCGGGCTCCACACCGGCGGTGCCGGCTCGCGGAGCAACAGCATCACGAGCCCTGGAGCTGGCGGAGGAGGAGAAGCAGGCAGCGACAGCGCGAGCCCGACCAGCAGCAACCATGAACACATGCCGAGCATGCGCACGACACCACCCTCAAGAACCTCAGCAGCAGCAGCAGCAGCAGCAGCAGCAGCAGCAGCAGCGACTCCCAACTCGATCGCCGTAGCGATTTCGAACGCGATCGACGCCAACCAGAGCACCATGAACTCAATCCTTGGCCTATACGGAAGCAATGGGAACGGTACGACGCCGCTGGCCGCGAGCAGCTCTATGAGCCGCAAGCGATCCGCTGACGCGATGAACGCGCCCGAGAAGCAGCAGCCAGTCAGCAAAGGTACACCGACTTGTGCTCGTGGTCCGCATGTTTGTTTATGTTGACCTCTCTGACTCGTGTGCATTTATTTGTTTATCTGTGTGTTGAATTTGCCAAACAGGTCCACACAAAGCCATCAACTGCAAGGTCCGGATGCTCTGCACCTCGGCGGGTAGCGCGCTCGACGAACTTAGCAACGAGATGATCATGGAGGGCAAGTGCATCTACAAGCTCGGCCTGGGTCAGTCGCCCTTCCCGATCCCGCAGTGCATCGTCGACGAGCTCAGGTACGAAGAAGTGTTTTTCGACGTTTTTGGTCAACTGGGGCTGCTCGAATTCCATGGTATTCCTTGGTGTCCCACGAGCCAACACTGCAGCCTCTGATATCTGATCGGGCTATCTATTGTTGGTTTTTTGTTCATGAAATTGTTCACAGAGCCAACTCGCACCAGCGAGAGTACCTCCCGGCCGCGGGGCTGCCCGAGCTCTGCGACGACATTGCGGCCTGGGGCACCAAGACGCTGCACATGAAGTACACGCGGGACGACGTGCTCGTGGGGCCAGGGACGAAGGAGTTGCTCTTCGTGCTGCAGACAGTGTACTATGGCGATCTACTGCTGCCGAACCCGAGCTGCACAAGTTATGCGCCTCAGGCGAGCATCGCTGGCAGGTGAGAAGATTTGTTTGGCAAAGCAAAAAAAGCAAGCTCGTCTCGCTCTCCAGAGGCGTCGGTGGCTCATGCATATGCTTTGGTGGTGCTGAACAGTGTGCCCGCGTTTGAAAATGTTAGGAACATGATCTGGCTCCAGACGAATGCTGAGGACCGGTGGGTGCTGCGGCCCGAGGTGCTCGAGGACCACTGCGCCAAGGACCCTGACGCCCCGCGCATCATGATTCTGAACAGTCCCTCGAACCCGACGGGCTGTGTGTACAGTGAAGCAGAGGTGCGTGTCTACATGTGAGTTCTTTAGACTACAAACTGTCCATCTAATGCGGACACTTTTGTTTGCCTTCACAGTTGATCGCCGTGGCGCAAGTCGCTCGAAAGTACCGTGTGCTCGTGATATCAGACGAGATCTACTCGGAGCTTCATCACTCGGGCGAGCACCTGTCGATCTCCAAGTACTACCCTGAGGGCACGATCGTATCCGGCGGCCTGAGCAAGTGGTGTGGCGCTGGTGGCTGGCGCATGGGGTTCTGGATGTTCCCGTCGAGCATGAACTGGTTGCGCAAGAGCATGCTCGTGATGGCCTCCGAGACGTACACATCCGTGGCATCGCCCATCCAGCACGCCGCACGTCGAGCCTTTGTACCAGAGTGAGTGCCCATGTAACCAACCTGCTTGTCCTCATTGATACGAGACTCGATGCTCACCAGCCATGTCTATGACCTTGTCTCTCTCTCTATCTGTAGTTGCATTGAACTGGCAGCATATAAAGAGAAGTGCCGGAAGACGCTGCAGATCATCGGCCAGTGGTGTGCGTATCAAATGCAGAAGATGAACCTCGACGTGCAGCTCCCGCGCGGCGGCTTCACGATGTTCCCGAGCTTCGCGCGCCACCGCCGGGCCCTCGCACTGCGAGGGATCACAACAGACGTGCAGCTCTGCGCACAGCTACTGCACGACACAGGCGTCGCAATCCTCCCCGGTTCCTGCTTTGGCCGCTCGCCCGACGAACTCTATGTGCGGATCGCGTTCGTGGACTTCAAGGGCGAGATCGCGCTGTACCTGATTGAGACAATGGTGCGTCTCTTTATGGTGGACACTTTTTGTGTCGAGGTGGATGGATACTGACAATTTGAGGGCATTTTGGTATCTATTTTACCAGGACGACCTGGCGCTGGACGCGATCGACGGATTCATCCAATCCGTGTGCCCGAATCTCGACATTGCCATGCGCAAGCTGGCGAACTGGATCAGCGCGAGCGACACGCTGCTCGTACCCTCGTCCCTGCTCGTCTCGCAGCTCGACGACAGTGGCATCCGCCCGCTCCTAACTTAAGTAGACCTATGTTTTTTAGAAACACCACTCAAAACCTCAGCGAGACAGAAAGATATTTTTTAGAGTGACGACGAAGATCATGCTCTCTCAACCAACCAACCGACGCAGTTTCACCTCAGTACAGTTGTGTTTCATCTGTTACGATCTTTTGACAGAAAACGTGTGTGCCAAATGTTCGTTCGCTCGCTTAAAGGAGACCGTGATGGCGAAGAGAAGAGAGAGATCGTGACGTCGCTCCATTGCAACACGTCGTCCAAAAGGTGAGCGAGCAGTCAATGAAGCAGGTTCTTGTAACTTTGAGCAACACACAAAGTTCATCGCTGCCATTGAGGTAGGCCCTGTATAAAGGATGATGGCTTTGGAGTTCAGGGCTGAAGTTGACTGGATGCGAGTCGAGTCTCTCTCTCTCTGTCTCTAATCGCCTAGATTCGACAAGGTGAGCCACCGTGAAACAAGTGTGTCACCGCCAGACCAGCCGACAAGAGAACGATCCAAGCACACGAAGTTCGGAAAGCCCCCCCCGAGTGTGTATGCGCGTTGCCTACAATTTACAGACAATCATGGCGATTGTGCGCCGGTCTGCTGGATGTTCCATCTAAGTGAAACGTTGAATCAAGTGCAGGGATAGGCGAAGCGAGAGAGAGCTTGGCAGATAGGCTCAGCTCACGAAGAGCGTCTCTGCTTAGCTACAAGCGCTTGTGCGACTCCGCCTCTATCCTCTAAACAACACCAACGACTGAACAGGACCTGAGCTCACAAAACTTGCTCCAATCGCGTCCGGAGTGTCGTCGGGGGAGCACTCGACAGTGCACCGTCACGCTACGCCATGCACTCGTACTTGTCCAGGTCCTCGCCCAGGATACGGAAGCGCTCGACCACAGGCAGCTTCTCGGTCAGCGCTGATGCATGCGTAACAGCAACAGCATGTGCGTTCGCATCAGGTGAGGCATGCGCAGTTGTCGCTGTGTCTTGCTTGTCTTTGAAGAGCAGCGTCTGCGTGGTTGTTGTTCGCGTCGGCAAGCGTGTTACACTCATTGGTGTTGTCGATGCTCGCGCGATGGTGTGTCGCGATGCTGGATGAGCGACGCGCCCGAGTTGAGCCTGAAGGCGCAGCTAAGCACAATGAGTACGCGTAGAGCTTGTTCTGCCATTGGCGTCCAACTTCCAGTGGGGACGACACGGACGACACGGACGACAGAGACGACAGAGCTGACCCCTTCCTAGTTTGTGCGGCGCTCTTGAGGGGAATGGGAACGGGGTGTCGCAAGAGAAGGGTTAGGGGTATTTGTTGCTGGAAAAATATGCTGTTTCGTTCCTTAGAAAACCACATATTGGAAAGTCTCATCGTTCGTTATTGCACGGAATTAGCGTAATTGTTTTTTTTCATTTCCTACTTTACTTCACATACAAATGTCAAGTTGTTGCCTTGATAGGTGGTATGGAAATAGACTTCTCTTCCGAGCAAACGAACACGCAGCAGTAAATCGCACCCTTTGACAAGTAATAGCCGTTTAAATAGAATCAGCAGTTCCTGATAAAACAAAGCTCACAAGCTCAAAACACGACCTCTATAAAACCGTTTTCAACATTATGTTCACGAGTCAGTCAATAATTACACACCAATGCTACGCGCAAACAGTACCCCCCGTGTGTTCCCTCGTTGTATGCTGAAGACCGAGCCAAGCTCTATTGCAATTGCAGCAGCAGAACGAACTTCCATTCCATCATCACTCGGTCGAGCAGCTCCGTCCGTCGTCCCAACGGCTCACGTGCTGCGCGCCTGTGTGTGTGTGAGAGAGCAGAGCACTCGCACTCTCCCCCACTATCTGTCAGGCTGTCGCCGTCGCCGTCGCCGTCGCCCAGCATGCCCGCCGCCACGGACGACTACTACGCGCGCACGCGGCCGTCCAACCCAGAGGCGTACACGCGGCGTCGCGAGCTCGCAAACAACAGTAACACCAATACCAACAATAGCAACAGCAGTCTGTCTGGTAACGGCCAGGTGCCGCAGGGGCCATTCTCGGCCTCGTCGACCACCACGCCCGGCTCGCGCCATCGCGCGAGCGGTAGCAACGGCTCGAGCCTCCAGTTCACCAGCAACAGTAGCAGTAGCAACTATAGCAGCGGGCGGTCAAACCCCCCGCGCTCACAGCAGTCCACCGGCTCGCAGAGCTACCAGCAGCCGGTCCAGCAGAGTGCGCAGAAGCCACTGCGTCACTCGCTCCAGCACGTCGACGTCGCTTCGGATTTGCCGCAACAGCAGCGCAGCGTGAGCACCAGACCCGCGCCGGCAGCGAGCACGTCGTCGTCATCGCACCGCCAGCAGCCCACAGACAACGAGGCCGTTAAGGTCGAGATCCCGCGGTGGAAGTCCAAGCATGTGGACTATGGGCGTCCGCACCACGGCATCCTAAACACGCTGTCGCCCATGGTCACGAACTCAAACAACAACCGCTCGTCCACATGGACGGGGAAGGACCCAGACCCACGCATGTCGTCGAGCAGCACCGGCAACGCCGCGCCCACGCGCTCGGGGAACTCGTCATCCGCCGGATCGGGTGACGGCAAGCGATACACTGTCTTCCAAGTGTACGTGCACTACCAGAACGGCCGTGTGACGATGCTCGAGAAGCGGTATAGCCACTTCCGCGAGCTGCACAAGTTGCTGCGCCACAAGTACGCGGCCGTGAGCAAGATGTACTTCCCGCCCAAGAAATTCTTCATGTCGCTCTCGCTGCATGTGATCGAGCAGCGCCGCGAGGGAATCGAGAACTACATGAACGCTGTGCTGACACTGCGTCCGCGACCCATGGAGCTCGCGCAGTTCCTATCTGGCGGTCAGGGACTGAGCGGCGACGAAGACCCCGAGGCCGACCTCTTCATGGACATCTCGCACCTGCACGGCGGTAACTCTGCAGGGCCATCAACAGCAGCAGCAGCAGTGAACGCAAGTGCATCAGCGAACAGTCAGCTGGTGACCATGACGGACTTTGAGATCCTCAAGATGCTCGGCAAGGGCTCTTTTGGGAAAGTGTATATGGTGAAGCGCCGCGTGAGCGGCGAGATCCTCGCGATGAAAGTGCTGCGCAAGGCGGAGCTCGTAAAGCGCAGCCAGGTGAACCACACGATGACCGAGCGGCGTATCATGAGCTCCGTGGACCACCCGTTCATCGTGCCGCTGCGGTTTGCGTTCCAGACGCAGAGCAAGCTTGTGATGATCTCGGACTACATGTGCGGTGGGGAGATCTTCTTCCACCTCAAGAAGTTCCGGTCGTTCTCGGAGGCCATGGTGCGCTTCTACGCCGCGGAGCTCGTCTCGGCCATCGGTCACTTGCACGAGAAGGACATTGTCTACCGCGACCTCAAGCCCGAGAACATTCTGTTGGACGAGTTTGGCCACATCCGCCTGACGGACTTTGGCCTCTCGAAGACCGACTGCAGCAACTTCTCCGGAGCCAAGACTTTTTGCGGCACGCCCGAATACCTTGCGCCGGAAATGCTCATCAGTCGCAAGAAGAAGACCGAGTATGGCAAGGCGGTGGACTGGTGGAGCCTCGGCACGCTCATGTACGAGATGCTGACGGGGTGGCCACCCTTCTTTGATCGCAACATCGAGCAGATGTGCACCAAGATCATGAAGTCGCCGCTCAAGTTCCCGTCGCACTTTGGTCTGAGCGCCGAGGTAAAAAGCATCATCGCCGGTCTGCTGGAGCGTGACCCGACGTACCGACTCGGGTGTCGTCCCGGTTCGGGAGTCCAGGATATCAAGAAGCACGCTTTTTTCGCCGAGATCAACTGGGAATTGCTCGAGAACCGGGGCGTGAAGCCGCCGTTCAAGCCGCGAGTACGTGGGGCGACGGATATCCAGAACTTTGACCGCGAGTTCACGAAAGAGGCGCCCGACCACCAGTTTCTCCAGGTACGTCCGACAATGCTGACATTTTCGTGCATTGGGGGTGAATCGGAAAGCGGAAAGACGACTAATGTTGTGTATGTGTGGGTTCTAATGTTCTGACTTCACAGCAAGACAAGCGACTGATCGTGTCGCCGAAGAACGAGTTCAACGGGTTCTCGTACACGCCGCGCACGACGATTTCGAAGGGAAGATCGTCGTCCGCGGTCGCGGACCGCCACTCACGCCTGAGCGGCGAGGGCTACGACAACAACGGGCAGCGGAATTTTTCCATCTCCTAGAAGGCTGCGGCAATTCAGATTCGAGTCGCTGCAGGTGGCATCTGGGGCGATGAGATAAACAACACGTGTGTGTGGAGAGCTACGACGAGATAAGCAAGGCGACGGTGGGCGGATGGATGGACGCCAAGAAGAAACGAGAATGAAGAAAGAACTACTTACTACCTGAATTATAACTATATGACCAAGAAGAAGAAGACGAAGAGCGTGAAGAGTGTACAATTGGAGAGAGACGACAACGAAGAAACAAGAAGATGACAGTGCATGCGGATCAAGAAACGACAACAACCTCCTGACCAAGACCACGAGCTGAATGCGCGCCACGAATGAAAATAGTGAAGAGCCTTCGCGGATAGCAGTTCAAGGAACTCCCCCGAGTTGGCGTTGTTTATACGAAAGAAAGAAGCGTCTCCAAGCTTGGAGAGTGAAACCCAGGGGCATTGCATTGTGACGCGTGATGAACGAATGAATGACTCAGAAGAGCAGGTGGGAGGGAGAACATGCGCTTGGATTAAGTTTTTGTTGCTGTTTTAGAATACAAAGAGATTGTTTACTTATGTCTTGTTTTGCTACTGCTGTTGGTGCTTGATAATGGAGAAGAGAAGACGACCATGGAGACAATGTTGAGGCTGGGGCTGGTGACGCGACTGCTACTGCTGGTTGGTGCTACTGGGTCTGTTGATTTCCCTTGTTCTTGTGTCGGATATCTATTGCGAAGGCTCGCACTCAGACTCGCTGGTTGGTTGAAGGATCTAATTTACTGCACATACTTGACGCAATTGTTGTTGATGGGATGGCGAGCAGCGGCCGAGACACTGGTGCTCTCGTGCCGGTTGTACTGGTAAAATACGGGCATCATCTCGCGCATTGGGTGCGCTACGCTGTGGTCCTTGAAGTTGTAGATGCGCTGCCACTTGCCGTCCACGTTCGCGTACCGGTGGTTCACCTCGTGGCACTGGGCTATTCGCAATCAAATCATTATCAAAACCAGACATTGGTGGTTAGCAAACCAAGCCAAACAATAGATAGCAAGCACATTCTCTCTCTCACGCATGCACACATACACACAAACTCACCATTACAAGCGCGGCACAAGTCGTAGTCTGTGCACATGGAACAGTTGAAGCGCGGACCTTTGAAGTCCGTCTCGCCGCACGAGTCGCAGATGAAGCCCAGATGCCGGCCCTCCATGATGTACTTGAGTGTGCGCCGGCCGTCCTCCTTGCACTTACGGAACGCGCTGCGCACACGGAACTTTGGAATGTCAAGCTTTTCGGCCAGGTTCTCGATGGCCTCGAGCGTGGGTACGACGGCAAAGGGCCGCTCGGCCAGAAGCTCCTCGGCGCGCGCATACTGCGAGAGCAGCAGGCTCTGCATCGCGTTCGCGAACGCCTGCTGGGCCGACGGCGTGCGCAGCGTAAAGATCACAATGTCGGCCGCGTGCAGCGAGAACTCGAGCCCGTGCTGCGAGATCACAGGCTCGCTGCACCACGGGATCGGACCCGAGAGCACGGTCGGTGCGATCTCCTCCTTGTACATAAGTAGCTCCGACGACGAGCAGCTTAAACGCTTGGCGACGCACTCGTAGATCGCACCCGACGAGAGCTGCGGCGCAAAGCGAATGCGACCGACGTACTCGAGCTGGTGTGTGCTCGGGTTCATGATCTTGACAAACAAGAAGCCGTCGGGGACCACATTAGTGGCTGCACTAGCGACAGATTCCACGTGGCCTAATGACAATGAGCAGCCAGCACCGCCAACGTTGCTGCTGCTATGTTCGACGTTCATCATCATCATTGTCGCGTCCAGTGGCGGGTCGTCCTGGGTCTTGCTCTCCACGTAGATTTGGCAAAAAGAGTACGCGTCAATGTCGACACCGTCGCACAGCAAGTTGCCAAACATGGGCTGGTTCTTGTCGACCTTGGCCTGCGTGAGCAGCTTGCGCGGACGCAGCGCCTGGCCAGACACTACGGGTTGGTTGAAGCACCAGACGTTCACGTGCTCCGGGTCAACACCGTAGGCCTCGTGGAGCTTCTTGAGCAGATCCTGCAGCGTGCAGCAGAACGGCAGCTCGATCGTGTCGACATGCGACAAGTCGGTGAGCCCCAGGTGACAGTGGCGCTTCAGGTCGCGCTCGCGCACGACCCTGAATGTGATGTTCATCAGGCGCACCTTGGCCGTGACCGTGAGCGTGTCGTTCAGCAAGAAGCCGCTCGCCGGGTTCTTGAGCGTCTTGAGTGCGCCGAGTGAGTGCACGCCCCAGTTGTTTAGCTGGCTGTCAAACTTGTTGTCAATTAGGCACGAGTGCCACTCGATCCTCTTCGCCGGGTCGAGATGGTTCACGACCGAGAGCGAGAACACAGCGCACGTGAGCCAGCTGGGCGGGCGCCGGTCCAGGTCCGTGAGCACGAGGTACACACTCAGTACCTTGTTCGCATACTGCTGCTCGTTCGGGTTTCCATTCGGGAAGATCCAGAGGCAGAAGCGGTGCTCGCCGATGCAAAACGTCTCGGACACGATCTTCTCGACCGCCGTGGAGCTCAGCGCCGCGAAGTTCGGGATTTGCACGCGCAGCTCGGCACGCTCGTTCTTGCTGTGTTGCTCCACGAAGCAGCGCCGCCAGCAGCCGCCGTACAATCGGATGAGCTAGATAACAGACGACGTTTGGTGATGATTAGTCACAATGACGTAACACATGTGACCACATTGAGAGCACACAAAAACAAAGCGTACATCGTAGTCGGGTGCGCCGGGCAGTTGCGGTAGGAATTGTGTCTGCAGCGTCGGCCACTGCTTCATGCAGATGTTGCGCCACACACCGCGGTCGTACGTGAGCTGTGCGATCGTGCGACACACAAGCGAGCACGCGAGCAGCGACTTGCCATCCAGTAGACTGAGCACAAGCTCCATGAGCTCTTGCGGCAGTGCCTGCGCGAGCGACGCCTTTTCCGGCATGCACTCTTCCTCTTCTTCCATAGTGACATCGTAGTCCACGCCGCCGTCTTTGCCCGCGAGCAGGTTCATCATGTGGCCGTCGATCGAGAGCACGGTCTGGTTCATCGTGCCCACGGCAGCATTCCCATTGTCACCGCTGCCATTACGTCCGAAGCTCGAGCGGTACTTGGAGAGGAAGGCCATGGGGTCGCGCGCGCTCACGAAGCGGAAAGCGCCGGCGGCGCCCGCGCCGCGCCAGTGGCGCTTCTTGGACTGTGCGTGTGTGTTGGTCATGTCTTCTGCGGGCTTCTAGTAGTAGTGGCGGTGCTGGCGAGAGGCGGAATCAAGATCTGTCGGACGTGCTCGTTCGCACCCCCTCGCGGAAAGGTGTTTGTTTCACTATGCGTGTGGGAGATAATCCCCACACATCGAGAGAGGATGGACGACGCATGCTGGCTGCGCGCCCGCTCGCATGCCATTATTTTATCGCTGCTCGCTCGGAAAGAATCGAAGGAAACTCCCGCCGCGTCTGATAACGAGTAGTGATGAAGAAGACAGCTGATATGCTTAATTGGAAGGTGTCTTCAGTAGATTTTGATCCTATCACAACTAAAGGGATACTTATTCTAAATAGAAAGGTAAATAAAGAGGATATCAGTTGGACGCTGAAACTGAAACAAAAAAAAGGAAACCAAGAACGGAAAGATTGCTTCCTTTCTTTCGAAAGATCGAAAACACTGCATGCGAAAGAAATATACACTCTCGTAGTTGGTGGGTCGTGTGGTGTGGACCACGTACAATTTGAAATGCAGCCATCATCACTTGTCCTCATCATGCAACTGCAATTCACCTCTTGTAACGCATTTCGTGCTGTGATAAAGAGCCGAAACCTTTTGACTTGGTCACACTATGCGATCTTGTCAAGCGTCGTCGGCTCGAATGTAATGGCTCGACAAAGTCAAAGTGACAGCCCAGTATTGCAGATACAAGGGGCAGTCTTTTGCATGCTTCCGCATACAAAGGCAACCATTCGGTTATAGAGGTATTTAAGTGCAGCTGCGCGGCAATCCAAAAAGGTTGTTCGTGCGCAACGAGCTGTTCATATGCCTGTCACGGTCCCACACTCACCACCACCGCCATCATTGCCGTCGCCGACCTCCATGGCGTGGCGCGCGAATGCAAACCGTGCAGCCAATGGCTCCGCTGCTGCTGCCTCTGCTGTCGCCGGTAGTGCTGCTAGTAACGCTCCTGTCTCATCAGCGGCAGTTGGTGCTGGTGCTCATGGCGCTCCTGCGGTGAATGCGACGCCCAGCAAGGCGCACGCGTCGGCGGCCGCCGCTGCCATCGCGGCGCGTACCAAGCCCACGATCCAGGCCATCGCACAGGTTTGCCCACACTTTTCACTATCTATATCTGTGTGTGTGTGTGTGGCTACATGTGTATATGCATAATGACTGATAGTACGATTGATATGCTCGTTGTGTGTGCGTGACGTTAGATTGAGAAAAACCGCGAGGACCGACGCCGCGCCATGGCGGCGGCCAAGAAGGAACGGCAGATCGAGAGCCAGCTGAACGAGAAGATGGGGCAGCCTGGCGACGTGGACTTCCAGCGCATGATCAAGGGCTTCCGTGAGCAGAATGGCGACAAGAAGCAGCCACACGCACCCGCGGGCGAGACAAAGATCACGATCTGCGTGCGCAAGCGACCCGTGAACCCTAAGGAGGTCAAGAAACGCGACTACGACGCCGTCACGTGTCTGAACCCGATGGCGATCGTCCACGACTGCAAACTGAAAGTCGACGGCATTACAAAGTATCTGGACAGCAACGCCTTCAGCTTCGACCACGTACGTACTTGTATTATGCTGAGGTTTGTATGGACGACCGATGCTAACGTGTGCTGTTGATGCCCATCAACCACAGACGTTTGATGAGTCGACGTCGAATGAAGTGGTGTACAACTACACTGCGCGGCCGCTGGTGAAGTTCGTGTTTCAGGACCGCGGTCGAGCCACCGTCTTTGCGTGCGTGTCATTCATTATGGAGGTTTCCTGCATGAAGAAATAGATGGTTCATGGCGAAAACTCATACTGTTATTCTCTATGTCTTAGATATGGGCAAACAGGAAGTGGGAAAACACACACGATGCAGGGAATCCAGAAGCAGATCGCTGCCGACGTGTTTGAACAGGTCCACGCGTCTGAGAAGCGGTGGGTAGCAGTTCTCCTATGCATCCTACAGGTCAATGTGACTCAACAATGTTGTTGTGTTTGATGCCATTAGCGGCGCGACGCTGGACGTGTGGGTGAGCTTCTTTGAAATCTATGGTGGCCGCTGCCAGGATCTTTTGCACCGCAAGCGTCTCACGATCCGTGAAGACGGCGCTGGCGAGGTGCAAATCGTGGACCTGGAGGAAGTGCAGCCGCACTCGACCGAGGAGCTGCTGCAAATCATCCACAAGGGCAATAGCCTGCGCACGACGCACGCGACTGAGATGAACGACGTCTCCTCACGCTCGCACTGCATCTGCCAGATCAGCATCCGCGAGCACGGCAGCGCGCAGCTCTTTGGGAAATTGTCGCTCATCGATCTCGCGGGCAGCGAGCGAGGGGAAGACACGAAGAACCACAACCGCCAGCGACGTATGGAGTCCTCGGAGATCAACAAGAGTCTACTGGCGCTCAAGGAGTGCTTTCGGTATGTGTGTTGGTGCGCTTCGCTTTGTTTCGATGCTGAGGCAGAGGCTGAACAACTGTTGCGTGCCTTATAGAGCGCTTGACAGTGGTGGTCGTGGAGCGCACATTCCGTTCCGCGCGAGCAAGCTCACCCAGGTCTTAAAGGACTCGTTCGTGAATGCGAAAGCCAGGTGAGACCTTTGTTTGTGAAATCTTCGAGCGTTAATTTGACCGTGATGTCTGACTCTGCTGTGTATGCCTTAGAACGGTGATGATTGCTGCGGTCTCGCCCTGCTCGTCCTCGTCGGACCACACAGTCAACACCTTGCGGTACGCCGACCGAGTGAAGGAGAAGCGCGTGTCTGCGGACGCATTTGAAGACAGCGGCAGCGGCGCTGACTCGGCGGCTGTGGACTTGGACGACGTCAGTTTTGAAACTGGTGAGCTTGAGAAAGTGCCCTGAGGAGCTTTTTAATCCGAAGGTACTAACAGCAGAGTTCATTTGATTTAACAGACGTCGAAGACGGCGCAGAGTCTCCATTGCGCCCACGCCGTGAGGATCTGGATGACGAAGAGCTCTTTGACGACGATGACGATGATGGCGAGCTGAGTGATCGGTCGGAAGAAGCAGAGGAAGACGAGCGTGAAGACGAGCTTCGAGAAGCGCATCGATACCGTTCGGACTCGGCGTCCAGCCAAGACATCAAGATGCTTCACCACAGCCTCCGCAAGCAGTCGCGTACGTAAAACCTGGCTATAGTGTAATCTTTGAAGAGTTTGTGTGTAGTATTGTTGATGAAATGCGCCAATTTTTGTGTGGCTATAGGCGGATCGAATGCTGAGCATGCCGGCGAATACGATCTCGAGACCCTTCATGGCGTGGTGAGTGTTCTCTCATAGCACAATGCGAACTAGAAGCTCAATTCACCTACTGATACAAATTCACTTGTGGATTTGTGGTATCACTCAGGTGCAGACGCTGTACGAAGAGCAGGAGGGGCTGCTAAATTCGCACATGAATGCGATCCAAGTGGGTTTCGAGCTTGAGGTGTGCTGCTGTATACCACGTTGTGAAGACAAGCTGACGGAATCTGATCTACCACACAACAGGAAAGCGCCGAGCTCTTGACGGAAGAAGGGCAGCTGCTAGCCGAGATCCAGGGCGACAGCGTCGTGGACTACGACATCGACAAGTACATCACACGCCTGGACGAGGTGAGCCGCTTGCTCGTTTTTTGTTGACTGACTGTGTGGTTGTCGTTTAGCTGACTCGGTTTGTTGTTTTCTGAAGATTCTGGTGCAGAAGGCGAATACGATCAACGTGCTGCGAAAGCAACTGCGCGCGTTCCGCAAGCGCTGCGAAGAAGAGGAAAGCGCCTCGAAGCGCGTGAACCAGGTGCCGACGTACTGAAGGCAGGCGAGCGAGCAGCGACACAGGTGCCTTCATACAATTTACTATTAGATACTTTATACACGAGTGAGTTTCTACTCTGCATTCTCGTGCATCAGCAGCGTCCACGCCTCGTAATGAGTACGAGCAATGGCTGCAGTTCATCAGCTAAAGCCATCGTAACGCAAATGAGCACGAGAATTAGCTACAGCCACTTCAAGCAACTGAAAACGGTAAACTTCCCGTTTTCGTATTTAGCTTACGTATTGCGCGGTATGACTAGCTGACAAACGGTACCGTACATATCTCAATATAATTTACGTGCCTTACCGTAAATGTCTTGCGAATGCGATCGAATCGGGCATTTGACCAAACGATCCGAACAAGTGACGATGCTGAAGACGAGTGCGAAGCGCGTGTCTGTCGCTGCTGCTGCGAGCTTGCGATGGACCAGCACCCGCCGCCAATTGCCTGCGCGTTTGCAGATGCGATGCAGCAGTGAGGCATTTCGCCAGCTTTCTACGGGAGCGACAACAAGCGCGCTCGTGCAGGTGCGCAACTAGCTAACTGTGGGGTGAGCTCTTCATGTGCGCCACGACGCTGACTTGGCTGTCAATGGATATGTAGGCACAGGGTATTGGCTGCAATGCTGCTGCTGTGCTTCAGGTATCGGACCGCAGCCAGCAGGCTCCTGGGATGTTGTTCGGACAGCTCGCTGCTGTCGCTGCTGCGTTGGTTGTGGCAGCAACTGGCGCGTCAACAGCAGATCCAGCACGCGCTGAGGCGGCTTCTTCTGCTGATGATTCACTCCCAAGCAATGAGAAGGTGCGTTTGTGTACCGGTCGTATGTCGCTGGTACTTGAGTGGTGCGACAGCTGCTCGTGATGTTGTCAGACTGCTCATAAATCATGTCATGAATTCGTGTTAAGCAGCGTTACGAGTACGCACAGGTGGTCGACGCGATCCGCGACCACGTGTCCGAGTTCCGCGCGACGTTGAAGAGATCCGACACGCGCGTGCCGAAGGCGTTTCCGATTAAGAAGATTGGCATCTCGCGCATCCACGCGCCCAACGGCGTCTCGACCATCCGCATTGAGTTTGTCTGTCCGCCGTTTGTGGATCAGGAGGCGATCCTCGGACGGTTTCTATTGAATCTTCAGAAGAGCTCCTCGTCCACTGGCGGAGATGGCTCGAAGCAGGTGGTGGAGGTTTTTCCCGTGCCGCCCGAGAACACGGAGCAGAAGTCGATCGTCGAAGCCTATGAGCAGCCAAGTGTGACGTACTTGTACGCCAATGGACGTGGCTCTTTCCAGTTCGTACGCGACAAGAGCATGCAGGCGAACCGCGGCTCGACGTTCGTGTTCTACAAAGACGAGTACTTGACACAGTGCGAAGTGGACGCCGTGGTTGGGGCGTACAAGGAGATTTACTCGTACCCGCACGTGCACGCGTTCTTCCGCCACGACATGTCGCAGTCTCGCCGCAAGATGCTCGCGGGCAGCGGAGGGCAGAAGAGCTCGAGTGTCAACAGCCCAGCAGGAAGCAAGGTGGGTAGCTCTGGATCTACTGTGAATTGTGCAAAGCAAATTGTATAATGAACCATTAAATTGCTTGGACTTGTAGGACGAAGCGATCCAGCAGCTGCAGGCTCTTGGCATCGACGTGTTCGAAGTGGCTGAGGGTGAAAACTCGGTCAACTGGGACAGTCTGGTATTGCACTCTGCTTTGCTCTTGTGTGCTCAACATTGGCTACCTTCATGATTTCATCGTTGACGTTTGGTTGTGGGTTCTGTTCAGGCTGGTTACGATAAGGTGAAGCTCGAGATCGAAGACACGGTGGTGCTTGCACTTCAGAACCCAGAGCTTTACGAAGACATTGCGCGGAAGACCCGCTGTCGCTACGAGAGTAACCGTCCACGTGCAGTGCTGTTTGAAGGTCCACCGGGTACTGGCAAAACGCTCAGTGCTCGGATCATCGCGCAACAAGCAGGCATCCCGATGATCCACATCCCGATCGAAAGCATCGTGTCCAAGTGGTACGGAGACAGCGAGAAGAAGATGTCGGCGATCTTCGATGCGTGCGAGAAGCTGGATGGCGCCATCATTTTCATCGACGAGGTACGTTTCGCGTTCATTTTCGGATACTGACCCTCTCTCTCTTGAGAGTGACTGGATAGCTGGGTAACTGAGGGATTGGTCTGATGCACAGATCGATGCGTTGGCGGGAGACCGATCTGGTGGTACGATGCACGAAGCCTCGCGACGTATCTTATCGGTGCTCCTTCAGAAAGTGGAGGGTTTCTCGTCCGCGAAGAAGACGACGGTGATTTGCGCCACCAACAGGTTCGTTCCGATTGCTTCTTGGGCTTTCTTCGAATGTCCTTTGGTTGCGCGCTGACGCATTACCGTGAACAGGAAGCAGGACTTGGACTCGGCGTTGATCAGTCGCTTCGACCTCTGCATCCGCTATGACTTTCCAGACGAAGTCACCCGGAAAGCAGTTTTCGGACGGTGCGTTGTTTGTACTGAGCCTCATGAAAATGGTGGTGACATCTTGACTGAGCAACTGGATGCGCGTTTGTTCCTTCAGATACGCGAAGCAGCTTTCCCCCGATGATTTATCCCAGCTCGCAACGATCTCTGTGGGACTTTCGTGTCGCGACATCAAGGAGGTAGGATCACATATTTCGCGACAGCATCACCTGCGATAACTTGATCCGGGTTGTCTGACGTACCTTTGCTTGCAGATTTGCGAGTATGCTGAGCGGAAATGGGCTTCAAAGGTGCTGAAGAAAGAAGAAACGGGGGAACTGCCAACGCTTCGATCATACATGGAGGCGACAAAGATCCACACGCTTGGAATTAACCCAAATGGCGATTCAAATGTCTACGAGGCGTAGTTTGTTTTCTTGACCCAAAGCCATGCTGTAAGCGTAGCGATGAAGGATTGAAATGATAAAAAGATCTTCCTATTCTCTGATACCATGCTTGACGTTTTTGCTCGAATAGCCTGCCGCCACCGAAGTGAGAAATTGCTGATACTGTGCTTGTAGCCTCGTTCTCATACGCTCCGCAAGTGAGTTGCATTTCTCTGTGACAAGGCGATGTTAGTATAGGCATTAACAAGTTGCAGGTTTGGTTTTTGTCGTACCCAGAATGTGAAGTGCTGCGTCCATGAACTTCCTCGCCTCATCATATTCTTGGCTTCGATGATGAAGGATGCCCTAGTTCGATACCGAGCATTTAGATATCACGTATTCATGCCTCGAAACATTGTGGGACGTCAAAAGTATGCAACACTCACAATGTTCCACGACTTCGCAACCAGCCACTCGGCGTCGTCCTCAGCGAGATGAAGGTCCAAGCTACCCGAAAGCTGGATAAATTGTTCAATCCATTCGAGAACGCTCGACTTCGCTCCAGCGAGATGAATGAGCCGTCGAAAGAGGTAGCAGAGCTTGTGAGAAGCGACGTTGTCACTTTGCAGCATCACTTGGAGACTGAAGCAGAAGAGTAAGTTCCCAGCTCTACAGACAGCAGAATGCAGTAGTGCAAGCAAGCACACACTACCTGTATTTGAACAGATCACTTGCGAGGTGCTTGTAGCTTTTTCGGACCTGTAAGATACGACAAAACTAAGAAAAAGACAATACCTACCTCTAACTGGAAGTGGAAGTGAAAGTGAAAGCAAACCTCGGACGCCTCGTCAAACTTTGCAGCGTATAACACAAACTCTACGTTGACGAGGTAGTGGATGGCTAGTCAGATTTCACAAAGCTCAAAGCAAGAAGGTGGATGGTACTCTTTAAACTAACCTGCAAGATGCGCGAATTCGTCAGCATATCGTGGCATCTTGGCTTGGCATAACTTGAAGATCCCTTCGGTATTTGGATCGAAGAGTCTCACTTTGATCGTAAACACGCATTTCGCCTAGAAAGAAAGGCAGGTTTAGAAAATTCGTCACTTGGGCCGAACGAAACAGTCAACAGTGCACTGACTTACCAGATACTCGAGTTCGCCTTGGATGCCTTCCCCTTCGTCCACAAGGCAGGCCTCGCACTGACCGACGATTTCAAGGAGGTGTTTCAGCTGTGATTTTTCCAGTGACTCCACGTTTTTCATGCTGCAAGCAATTGCCGCCAAAAGGCACTGGGGCTGACGATGCTTTAATTGATTCTCGTCCTTGTAGATCTGTTCAGACATCCTTGATATCTCAGCTGCGAGAACGAAGAGCTCAAAGCTTTCTGTGTTCTTTGCAATGTTGAAGCTGCAAGAAAGTTAGCAAGATGTTTGGAGAACGCATTTTCAGAACTTCGTACCTTATCGCGTAAAACCACTCGACTACTGATGGAGGACCCAGCTCAGCCTTGCTTGCAACTTTTGAAGCCGCCAAGAGAATCTCTGCGTACTTCTTGAGGTTCTTGGCGACTTGATCGGATACATGCGAGCAGTTGATGCTACTATCTCCATCTGAACAGCACTTGAACGACAGTTGAGCGGTGTGCTGAAGCAGAATCCCAGCTGGTACGTCGCCGATGTCTCCAGGTCGCTGAGCAACAAGAGTGCAAAGCTCGTCCAAGATCTCCAGCACTGCCACCTGCTTCGTCGAACCAGCATCATGTGCAGCTTTCCCCAAACCTATCAAATCTGCAACCTCGAAGTCGTCTCTTGCTTTCAGATCCATGATAATGTCTTTGAACGACTTGGTGACTTGTCCTTCAGGAGTCATCCCCTCCAGCTCAGCGTTGAAGAGACAGAAGAGTGACCTCTTGGACAGGTCAGTGCTGGCAGCCTCGCGCGCCAATTTCAGTGC
>JAASGO010000009.1:0-89047 GCA_023334245.1 Globisporangium cederbergense | reverse complement strand
TTTCTCCGAGCAGCTCACGCGCCCGTGCCATGCTCCAAGTGTGCCAAGTGTGCCAAGCGGAATAGCCTGGCGGCGCATCAGCCGATCGCGTCTAGAGATCATTTTAGCCAATCAGAAGAGCGCGCATTCATTCTTGCACGAGTTCCCAACACTGCGGCGTGACCAATCCGATATGAGCTCCATGCGCCGGATCGCCGCGCTCGGACGCTCGCTCTCACGAGCTGCGACCTCGACCAGGGCGCTCACGCGCATCACCACTACCACTGGCCACAGTAGCTCAGTGTTTGGCGGCGCAATCAGTGCCCGGTCGTTCTCGTCGTCCAGTGATTTCGACGACATCCCGCTTCTGCCGCTCTTCTCGTCTGAGGCTGTGCGTGACACGATCCAGCAGGGGCTCGGCAAGGACGGCTACTGCGTCATCAAGAACTTTGCGGGCACCGATGTCGCTCTCAAGATGCGTGGTACGTTGCAATAGTCAATGTATGACCTGTATGAGTTCCTAGCTGGAGACTGCATCCGTATGCTCACTGCTCTTTCTCTCTCTCATGTTTGGCTCAGAGGAGGCCGAGCGCCTGTACGAGGAGGGCCACATGTTCCAGAGCCTCTCGAACGACGAGCAGGGCCAGCCGATGGCCAAGAAGAACGTGTTCGCGACGGAGCTGGACGGCAACGAGTGGGACATTGCGCCCGCGCTGCTCGATTACACGCGTAGCGTGCTGCTGCAGGCGCCCGTGGTGCTCAACTACTTCTTCCCGCACCTGCAGATGAGCCAGCGCACGTACGGCACCAAGCTCGCCGTGAGCCTTGGCGCCGGCGCCAAGTGTACGTGCTGAACTGTGTGTATAGCTAGCTAGCTATCCATGCATTGTGTCCATATTCACAATTCACCTGTTGATACCCGCAGACCCCAAGCACTGCGACAACTCGGGTCTCCCAGATCAGCGCAAGGTCACGATGGTGTACTACCTGAACCCGTCGTGGGACGCGAGCCAGGGAGGCGAGCTGCGCATCTACTCCAAGAACAACGGCGTAGTGGTCGTCCCGCCGGTTTCCGACACGCTCGCGATGTTCTGGAGCGACCAGATCGTGCACGACGTGCTCCCGACGATGAACGATGTCGCGAACAAGAACGAACGCCGCTATGCATTAACGTTATGGCTCGTGTCGGACAACGAGAGCGAGATCGTGAATCCAAAAGACCCGCTCTACCAGCTGCGTCAGACACACTTTCCCACCTACGGCAACGACTACTAAGGAGAATGAAATGTAATGAGACGACGCCAGACGTCCTCCTCATTGAGCCAATTAACTGACTAGCTTAAGAGCCGAACTGCCTTGCTTATCTGGTGATGCGGAACGAGCGCACCTGAGCGAGCAGCTCCTTAGCCTCGCCCTTGGAGAAGTGCTCGCGTACTGGCTCAAGGATCCTGTTTATATCACAACACAGCATTAGCCTTAAACCCCAAGCCACACATAAGTCAATAACAATCAGCAGACAACGTACTCGTTCAAG
This sequence comes from Globisporangium cederbergense, assembly GCA_023334245.1. Lineage (NCBI taxonomy): Eukaryota > Oomycota > Peronosporomycetes > Pythiales > Pythiaceae > Globisporangium > Globisporangium cederbergense. The sequence goes on along the minus strand of JAASGO010000009.1, from coordinate 87,534 downwards.
TACTTGGCGAGCGACGTCTTGAGATCCGCCGGGTTCACCTGGCGCGCGACGAACGCATCTTCGAGCTCCTGGTAGTTCGCAAAGGTCTTCTCCTGGCCTTCAGTGAGCTTGACCGTCACACCCTGCGCGGCGTAGCGCGCAAAAATGATGTGCTTCATGTAGTCGAGGATCGGGTTGGCCTCGACGACGCCCTCGGGGCAGAACGCCTTCTCGAGCTTGCGGTTCACGTCTTCCACAGCGTCCTCCATGAAAATGGCCGACTCCGGGTCGCTCTTGGACATCTTCTCCTGACCTTCCTTGAGCCCCATGAGCATGTGGTGGCTGATGATGATCGGCTTGAATTTGAGCTTCACGAGGTCGCAGTAGTCGCGCGCGAGCATGTTGATCTTGCGCTGGTCCATGCCGAGCTGGCAGATATCGGCCTTGAGGCAGAAGATGTCGGCGCACTGCATGAGCGGGTACAAAATCTGCGCGCACTGCATGCCCTCCTTCTCCTTGCGCCCCATGATCGTGCAGCACTTGACCGTGCGCGCGATCGTCGTGCGGCGCGCAATGTCGATCACGCGCAGCCAGTAGTGCGAGCTGTGCGCGAGGATCTCGTGCGAGGCCCAGAGGAACTGCACGTTCGTCATGTCCATACCGGCCGACTTCCAGATCTCGACCATGTACTTGCCCACGAGCCGGATCTTCTCCAGGTCACCGCCCATCTTGTTGTTGAGCATCGCGAACCAGTCGGCGACCCAGAAGCGGAACACCGCGCCCGCCGACGTGAGCTTGTTCACGTTCACGGTGCGCAGCACACCCTGCGCGATGTGCATGCGGCCCGAGGGCTCAAAGCCGTCGTAGCACACCGGGTGGTCCTTCTTCTCAAGCAGCGCCTTGAGCTCGCTCTCCTGGATGCACTCCTCGCCCACGGAGCGGCCCACGGCGTAGCGCTCGTCCAGTGACAACTGCGACGCCTGCCACACGCGCTCCTCCGACTCTGGGAAGCCCGGCAGCGCGAGCGCCACGAGCTTGTCGCCATCGGGAATCGCCGACGTCTTGAGCTTCTTCACGTTCGTCCAAAGCTTCTTGAGCTCGCCATTCGCAAAGTGGCTGCGCACGGGCTCTAGCAACCTGCGAGGCGTTCACAAACAACAGTCACCATTTAGTCACAACCTAAATCATGAACGAGTTATACAAGCTCATGAACATACAAAGCAGTACGTACGCGTTGATGTACTTGCTGAGGCACGGCTTGAGGTCCGCCGGGTGCACCTGCTCGACCGCGAAGGCCGTCTCGAGGTCATTGTAGGTCGCAAACGTCAGGTTGCCGCCGTTCTTCTCACTGCGCTCAATGGTCACGCCCTCCTGGTGGAACGGGAAGACGACGAACTTCATGTAGTCGAGGATCGGGTTCGCGCGCACGTCGCCCGGCGGGCAGTACGCCTTCTTGATCTTGATGTTCACCTCGGCGGGCGTGTCATCCACGTAGATGGCCGACTCCGGGTCCGACGTGCTCATCTTGAGCTGCTCCTGCTTGAGACCGATGAGCAGCGGGTGCGAGAGGAACACGGGCTTCTGCGGAAGTCCCTTGTGCGCGATGTACTCGCTCACGAGTGCATTGCCTTCGGCTTCGTCCGCGCCGAGCTGGTAGATGTCCGCCTGCAGCAGGAAGCCGTCCGCGGTCTGCATCATCGGGTACATGACACGGTTCGCGTTCGGCGCCGTCTCGTTCACGTTGCGGCCCATGATGGACGCGCACTGTTGTGCGCGCTCGACCGTGACCGAGCCGGCGACGTCGAGCACGCGCGACCAGTACGCGGCCGGGTGGCGCGCGATCTCGGTCGAGGCGAGCAGGATCTCGAGGTTCGGGAGCTTCTCAGCGTCGAGACCAAGTGCCTTCCAGACCTCGATCATGTAGTTGCTCACGCTGTGGATCTTCTTGAGGTCACCGCCGAACTTGTTGTTGAGCACGGCGTGGATGTCCGCGACCCAGAAGCGCACGAGGCAGCCAGCGTCCATAAGGCGCTTGGCGTTCAGCAGGCGAAGCAGGCCGCTGGCGAGCGTGATGCGACCCGAGGGCTCAAATGCATCGTAGGCGACCGGGTGGTCCTTAGCGGCGAGCAGCTCACGCAGCTGGGACTCGGTGGTTTCCGAGAGGCGGTCACCGGTGATGGCGGCGAACTGCGAGAGCTTCTCGTCAAGCGAGAGCGTGGACGCTGGAAGGGCAGGCGCAGCGTCCAGCGATAGCTTGGAGAAGCCCTTGAGCACGTCAGCGGCAGAAGGTGCGGGCGGAGGGGTTGTCGTCGTCGTCGTCGACATGGTGGTGGCAGCGGCGGCAAGCGATGCGATGGGTTGTGCTCTTGCTTTGTGGCCACGAGTAGAAATCGAGCCAAGGAAGCGATTTGCGGTGGGGTGCTCCTTATAAAAGGTTAATTCGCCTTTCTCCAACTAGATCCCGACAGGAATTTACAAAGACCAAGTGCACTCTCTTACAGTTTTCAAGCCTATTCAAGCTTATTGAAAACAAATCGGTAGCTACGGAAATAGATTATTCAAAATGTATATGTAGCAAATATACTCTTTTCTATAGTTCATTTTACAATTTTAGACTATAATAATATAAAAATTACAAAATTGATATATAGAGAGAGCGGAGCCACGAGCATTTTCTCTTGAAGACTCAGAGAAGCCACGAGCTGCGACCGCCTCGGAATCTCACATGCATCAGGCTCCAGCAGATTAAACTGACTTCTCCCGCTTGTCCAGCCAAGAGGAAGCCTGGAGCACCTTCTCCTTTACGATACAGGAATGGAATGCATTTTGTGCCAATGAAGTCGTGTCATGTGGCATTGGATTGTACGAGAACGAGCCCAAACGTTCAAATGGCATCACCCCCTTCTTTCACACCTTGTACCGCTTCGCGGTCGTGCTACTCATAACTCCATCGCTGTGAGCGTGCTGAGCGGGTTGCTGGGCGAGATGTAAGTCGACTTCAGCGCCGGTGTCGTGCATCATGCGATGACGAACACCATGGAGCTCTTTGGCGATGCGCACAAGTTCGCCGTCGACGGTGTTGCGTCGAGTGAGGTGATCTGCTCGCGCGCCGAGAACCTTGTGGTGTCATTCAACGAGAGCGACCTGTCCGAGGAGGCTCTCTGTCGAAGCCATGCGGCGTGTTCATAGCATACTGTTTCATATGTTCTATGTGAACGGCAACCTAGCTGTTGTGTGTGTTCTTTATGATAGGCTGCTGCACTCGTCCAAGGATCTCGTAAACACGATGGACACGCTGCTGCCAAAGCACTACGGCGACAAATGCAGCAATCCCGTCCGTGGCGCTCTCGAGCTTCCTGCTGATCTCGTCCATCGTCTGGTCCATGGCCAATTAATTGTACGTTGAAGAGCACTCCACTTGCGCTCGCTCACGCCCAACCAAGCGGAGCTCGCATTGCTCGCCTGCATGCCGCATGGCTGGCGATCGCACCCACGATCAAGTCACCGACAAGCCAGCCAAGCGGTTCGAGGAGGCTTCTTGGCACACGTCGCCGGGCTACACAGTACTATTACAGACTACTTAGTCACAGCGGAAGGAACCGCCCGCCCGTGGGTCCATTTGCAGCTGTGTGAAACGATTTTGGATCCGGTCACAGCCGATCACATGTCGCAGCCAAATTCGAGCGAGAGTGAGAGAGAGCACGTCAAGGCATCAGAAATGAGGCGCGTTGCAGGCGATACCCCATCGCTCATTACGTACAGTAACGTTCGGCAGTAGCAGTAACGTGTGAGGCAATGTCGCGGAGTCGACCTGCGCATGCATGCGCTGCCGCCTGCTTGCAACGAACGCATGCGGCGACAGCAGAATCCGCGAATGTAACAGCCGTAATCCGTGACTTGGTCCGTATTATTTATTGTTCAGCTTTCTTTTTGTGAAGTGAAACGGCTAAAAATAGAGATGAGCCTGATGGCCAGTTCTACAGCAAGTAGTCTCATTATGATTAGTCTGATTTAGATTTAAAAAACAGTAATGATCATTTTATAAGAGTTTATATAACATGCGAATACGTTTATTTCTGAATATATATAATATAAAATATACAAGGTTATAGATTAATATCAGTTTTGTATTGCGACAAATCGCTGGATCGAACCCGCTCGGATCGATTCAGCTGCGAGTTGGTAGCCAAGCAAGTGAGGCAAGAGAGACCTCCACGGCCACATCATCATCGCGTTCCACATCCCAAACACAAGCTGTTACCGCCAGTCCGCCGCAAGCGCAGTCCAGCAGCCCACTCCCGCACTCGCCTCGCCCTTAACCACCCACCCCCGCCTCCGTCATGTGTCTCTGCGGCCTGCGTCTACGCCTGCTACCCGCCTTCCTCTCGGCCTCGTCGCCGCCGACGTCCCCCACCAACGCCACCAAGCGCAAGCTCTCGGCCGCCAAGGGCGCGGCGACGCGTCCGCGTCACAAGTCGCTGCACAAGCGCCACTGCCAGCGCGAGTGGGTCGACGGGCTGCTCTTCTCGAACCTCGTGTACGCGCTCGCGGGCCTCGTGTCGCTCTCGTGTAACCAGTACTTCTGCGCGCTGCTGCAGTTCGGCGCCGCGGTCGCGTCCACGGCGTTCCATCGCTCCAAGGAGACCAAGTACCTATTCGTGGACGCGAGTATCAGCTCGACGCTCGCGGTCGTGTTCATCTACTTTGCCATGCACGTGCTCAAGAACGAGTGGTACGGCATTCTGGCGATCAAGCTTACGCAGGGAATGCTCTGCATCTTCACGTGGCTCTACTGCGGCCTTCCCGGCGGTGAGCGCTACGACGTCTGGCACCAGCGGTGGCATTACGTCTCGGGCATTACGACCATGACCACGACGCTGCTGCTCGCGATGTACATGCCCGACTTTGACGTCATCATGCACGAGCTCATCCAGGACTACGTTGTTGTCACCAAGTGGCTCCAGTAAGTAAGAGCAGCGGGACGCCATTAGGAAGAACGCGGTCTTCAAGGCCCAATAAACGAATTTTGACAGCTCCGGTCGTCTTGCAGAGCGCCTGTCGACAGCGCAATGGAGATGCAGAGAGCGAGTGAACGAGACAAAGCAATAGAAGAACTGCAGATATGCGAGGGCAAAGAAGGAAGATGGCGAAAGAATGAGAGGGCAGGCGACAGATAGATAGAGCTTTGAATGTCGCCTCCGTGTCTGCGCGAAATAGGGGGTTTATATGAATAGGACGATGAATATGTACAGCACTTTGAAAATTGACATGTTGGTTTTGTGTGTGGGCTTACAAGTCGCGGTCGGTGATGGCGGAAGCAAAGCGCATATTTAAGAGGCAGCAGCTCGTGTTTCAAGGCGAGAGTGGGACGTGCGGTGTCCATCGGTGCGCGACGCAATGCATGCTTACAAGACGAATGGAGAGAGTGAGCTCAAGGGCACGAATCCTCCTCGACAAAAAGGCCAAGGTATGTGGACGTATCTTTGCTTCAAACCTGGCTTCTAGCTCACTCTAAAATAATGGTTCAACTCATAAATCGGCGTCTGTGTCTGCACGGTTACGTTCTACTTCGTAGGCGCCGACGAGAGCAGTCCGGTGCACGAGCTACACTCCGGTGCTCATTTCTGAGGAGCTAAACAGCTCTGTCCGGAGCAGTTGGAGCTCTCTATAAATAGCCGCATGGAGCTATTTCGGGCGAGCGGTTGAAACACGAAGCGTAACGAACGGCCAAGCAGCGCGTCGGTCGGAATGGAAAGCCTGCGAGCGTGCGCGAGCGCGTGGAAGTGAGTGAGTGTTTGCTTTTCACCCGCACACACGGGCTAATTTTACAACTCACGCGCTCTGCTGAGAAAAGAAACACTCACGCGCGCGGGCTTCAACCACAAGGTACGGCGGGCGGGCTCTCAAGGTGAGCTCCTTCCCCGTCTCCACGGCGCAGAGTCCCACCTGCGCACGCACCGGACTCGTAAGTGCCCCATTCTCATTCGGAGACTAGAGCCACGCAACCAGCTAGCTAGAGCTCCGTCCAGCCTTTAACGATCGACATCGGCGCGAGGAGCTCATAAGCGCACGCATCATGGCGAACAAGCTCAACGCGTTCCTGGCGTCCGTGCCGGCGAACGGCCTCCCGAGCCCCGTCGGCTTCAAGCCCCAGACACCGTTAGCACCAGCTCCAACGAAAGCGACGTCTGCTTTTCCAGAACTGTCGCTCAAGACTTCTGGCGCGTTGTCACCAGTACCGGCAGAAGCAGGAGCAACACCTTCCAAGCCACGAGGCGTCGACGTCATGCAGCCGGCGACCCCGCAGCCACAGAAGCAGCGGCGCCACACGGGCGGCCGACGCAACAAGAAGTCCTTCGAGCACCACTTCTTCACGTCCGACTCGGCGCGCAACATCTCGTTTCCGGCCGGCAACGAGAAGAACCGAATCTGTAAGGACAATGTTGAGGACGAACACGAGGAAGAGGATAATGGCGCATCTAACCAGGAAGAGGCCGTCCCCAAGCAACAACAGGTCATGACGCCTCTCAAGGCCTTCAACGCCAAGCATCAGCAGGGCGCCAGCAGCTCTATTGACAACAAACAGCAGCCAGCGATCTCACCAAATGAGTCCGAGGCCGGCCCGCTGCGGAGACTCAGCGCCCAAGGCTCGCACCACCGGCGCGTGTCCACGGACACGACCATGTTCAACCGCTATCTGCGCCAGCAGGCGGACCGCGACATCAACATGGATGTTGTGCAGCACTTCTCGGCCGTGCCCGTGGCCACGATCTCCCGAGGCACTTCGTCCTCAGCCTCAGCCTCGAAATCCCGAGACAGCAGCGCTTTTGAGGCCGAGTGCAGCGAAGAGCTTAACAACAACAACAATGCCGATGAGGACGCAGCCGATAACAACAGTAGATCCGAGCGCCACAGGAGCTCTTCGACCATCGACCCACAGGCGATTCTCGCCGTCTTCCGTCGCGGCGGGGCTATCCCGACCGCGAGCGCACTCGAGATCCTCAAACAGGCCACGAACCTCATGAGCCTCGAGCAGAACGTGATCACAGTGCAGGCGCCGTACACGCTCGTGGGTGACTTGCACGGCCAGTTCCAGGACCTACTCGAGATCTTTGCGGTCCATGGTGTGCCATCGCAGAAGAACCCGTTCCTGTTCCTGGGCGACTACGTGGACCGCGGCATCTCGTCCTGCGAGATCGTGCTGCTGTTGCTGGCCTTTAAGGTCACGTTCCCCGCGAGCGTCCATCTGCTGCGAGGCAACCACGAGTGCCGCAGTCTCAGCACGTTCTATGGCTTTCGTGCCGAATGCCTTCGGAAATACGGCACGCTGGTCTACAACCGCATGGTCAAGTGCTTCGAGTCCATGCCGCTGGCTGCCAAGCTCGAGACGTCCTACGGTGTCTTTCTAGCAGTCCATGGGGGACTATCCCCCGAGATTGGACACATTGAGGACATCAACGAGCAGGTGAACCGGTTCATGGAACCCGAGCCGAACGGCGCGCTCTGCGACCTGCTCTGGTCGGACCCGGCCAAGGACAGCAGCGCGCAGGACGACGAGGAGCGCTGGGCGCCCAATGCCGTGCGCGGCTGCTCGTTCACATTCAACGAGCGCGCCTGCCGCGAGTTCTTGCAGCGTAACGAGCTGCTGGCGATCATCCGCGCCCACGAGGTTTGTAACTTGCTTGGACCTCTTGGTGAATTGTGGTGGCATGGAATGACTGGCTATGAGGCTAACGGTTGTGCGTGTAACTGTGATGCTTGTAGTTGGAAGAAGACGGGTTCCGTGAGCACTTTGGCGCCGCTCAACGAACACTCAAGAGCTCTTCAAGTGTTGCTGTGGGAGGTGAAGAAAGGGAGGAAGGCGATGGAAGTGGGTTGCTCAACCTGCCGCCGGTGATCACGGTCTTCTCGGCGCCCGAGTACTGCAACACAAACCACAACATGGTGCGTTAGTAATTGGTTGGACACTTGTTGTCCATTGTATGTCACACGTGGACGTGTCGCTAACATAAACCATCTGTTTGTATGTGTCCTCCAGGGAGCGACGCTCATGGTCTCGTGGGAGAAATGTGCAAACGTCCTCGAGTTCCGCCAGCACAAGCGCAGCGTGCACCACGAGCACGAGTTCACACTCCCTAGCGAGGACGAGGCCGTCAAGGACTTTCTGAAAGACGCGCTGCCGTTTCTGCCTGTGGACTTCTACGAGCTGATCGTTCACTGCCGCCAGCTCAAGCAGATGCTGATCCTCTCGGGCCAGTCGTCGTCATCGATGAGCCAACTGCCGCTACCACTGGCCGGTATTGCTCAGCAGTTGCTCGCAGAGAGTAGCAGTAAGTCGCCGTTTACGCTTGACATTCCTAGTGCCATGGGCTCTGAAAAGAGCCGAGCGTCCGAGTGCGAAGAGCTCCAACGAAGTGGACATTCAACCACCGAAGAGCATTCTGCGATGGACAGAAGCAACGTTGAGGAGGACACTTCGTCCACCTCAGGCTATAGTCACTCAGCTTCATCGTCGTCCTCATCAAGACAGAAACGCCGAAAGCAACAGCAGAAGAGCAAACAAGACGCCCCAGAAGCTATGTCTCAAGTCTCAAAAGCGTCCACTTCAGCAGTCCAAAGCCCGATGGGCAACGTTCAAGTGCTCGCGCGTCCGCCTGCCACCGCTACCCTCAAGTCCTCGCCGCGATCCACCAGGGCTACTTCGATCGGTGGGTGGAAGCTCTGTCCAGGCTTTCTGCGGTTCTGTGACCGCTTCTTTGGCTCAAAGACGACAAGGGCGACTGACATGAAAGCTGCTTCGTCTGTGCCTGTAGCGCTCGTGGCGGGGGGCATAGTTGATGGTCACGACAACAACCTCGAGCACAGCGACCACGATCGTCGCTCTTCGCTCACGACCGAGCCCATGAACAACCAGATCAACTCGAGCGAAGATCCTGGCAGCCCCGTGGCCAAGTCATCCAGCTCAATGGGTCAAACGAGTCCTCACTCGCCTTTGGGGCAGCAAAGCGTAGCACCAGTGGTCCCCATGCAACTCGAGTCACTCTTCCCAGGCCACCACCGACCCAAGGGCTCGGAAGTGTTTACGAAACGCGAGTGGCAGGCGCTCAAGCTCTACTGGACGCTGCTGGACGTATCGGGCAACGGCGTCCTGATGGAGGAGAGCTTCGTCGTGCTGCTCGCCGAGCAAGACAGCGGTGAGTCGTTTGTTGCATTAAGTTTCTTAGAGACTTGTCATTTGACTGATGGTGACTCTCTCATGTGTTTTATAGACGCGTATGCGACGGAGGACGAACTGACGCTGCTCATGGAGGTGATCGACACAAACGCCGACGGCCTCATTACGGAGCAGGACTTCCTGCTCTTTGCCTACCGGTCGTACCTTCGGTGGAAGAAGACGCATAAGAAGCTCGTCTTGTAGATAAATATTTGAAAGCACGCAGTCAAAATGAATTGGCAGTGTTGTCCCTCATGCCGGTACCAGCCTCCGAGGTCGAGCGTGGTCCACTGAATCAATTTCAAGTATCAGAACCAATTTTCTATGCTCCAGCCTTCCTTGTTTGTCGTATGCGACTATTATACTCCTGCTAACATTGCCGGTACCTTTGAGGAGCGACCTGCGTGCTGTTCGCCTTCATCGTGACGTTGAAGCTCTTGGAGCCGACGGTGCCTGGGATCGAGTACGCGCCTGGGCCGACGTTCTCGGGCACCGTCGGCTTGACTCGGAAGCGCTCCTCGTTGCCGATGGACGAACGGATCTCGTTGAAGCGCGTGGTCGTCTGCTTGGAGCTAACACTGAGTCCATTGGCGCCGCTAGCACCCATTCCAGTGTCCTCATCAGCTGCGTAGGCACCTGGACCTGGCAGATCCCGCGCGTCCTTGGTGTCAAACACGGCTCGTTCGCTTTTCGAGAGAAAGGCCGCGCCGCCACGAGCTGAGGTTGGTGGGGACGTGCACCCAGGCTTCCCAGGTGAAGAGCCTGAGGCGCCCACGCCTAGGGACGCTGGGATGTCGTACTGACCCACGGCTGGAGCCACGTGGTCGCCCACACAGTGCACATGTGGCGGGGCGTGTGAGTTATTTTGTTTCGAGAACCGGAGCGAGTTGGACTTGAACGCGGCTGAGTTGGCTGCGTGCGGGAAGTGGCCCGCGTAGGTCTCCACAGGTTTCTCGTAGGCGCCGGGGCCGGGCGTAAAGTCGTCCGTAGCCTCAAGTCGGTTGAGCTGTTCCCAGACGTGGCGCTCGGACGTGGATCCGAAGATCCCATTGCGTCCAATGGTTGACTTGGACTTGACCGCGTGGTCGAGCGACCGTGGCGTCTCGCTCTTGTAGGCTCCGGGTCCCGGTGCGGTCGGCTTCTTGGGCTTGGACAAGCAGTAGCGTTCAGTCGCACTCGAGAAGCCCATGCTCTCCTCGCGGTTGGACGAGGTTGGTGGCCTGTGCTTCTTTGGGCCGCTGCGGGTCCGGTCCGAGTACATCCCCGGTCCAGGCGTCATCGTGAAGCTCGGGTTGCTGAACGGAGCGCTGAGCTGAGACGAGAGCTCGACGCGGCCTGTGGTGGAGCCAAATGCCTCGATCTTGGCCTTCATGATGTTGGTCTTCTGCCGCTCGAGTTGGTACCGCAGGCGCGACTCCTTGGCGTTGATCTCCATAGCGAGCTCCGAGTCGTACTGCATCTGGGGCTTTGGGTCCAGGAGGATGGGAACTTTGGACGCGAAAACCGCGCTCTGGCGCTCGTGCTTGCCGTGCTTCTTGCGGCCGCGCAATCCTCCCTTGTTGGCTGATACCTCAGACCCACCGGTTGTGGTGACCACAGGGTCCTCGTAGTAGTGGCCTGGACCGGGAACGGACGAGTGTGATGTGTTCTCCTCCCAGACTTCACGCTTGACTGTGGACCGCAGCGACGGGGCCACGTTCTTGCGCTCGTTCCAGATCTCATGGTGCGAGTTGTAGGCTGCGGGGCCGACCGTGTCGTGGCCGATACCCGAGTAGATGCTCGCCGGCGGGGATTGCACTACCAGATTTGAGCCCACTTGAATGTACCCGTAGCTCTGTCCCTTCTTGGGGATCGCCGGCGCCGAGGGTTTGACGAAGTGTGCGAATTTATTGACCGCACGACCACAGGACTCGACCTCCTGCATCTGGTTGCTGCTCAGCAGGCCGCCCCGAGGGCTTGAGGGCGACCGCAGGTAACTCCCTGGCCCTGGGTTGTCCTGGATGCTCGACGGGCGGAAGATCGTCGATCCCGGCGCGCTGGGCGCGAAGCGAGACGCCTACATACACGACATAATATTAAGCAGAGCCTCAGTAGTTCCAGGAGTAGTATGAGGCTACGTACCTTGGTCGCAAAGACGTTGGACAGTGCCTTGGGGTTGTTCTGGCACTCGTCGTCGATGTACGCGCCCGGACCTGAGCCAGAACCCCAAACATTGGTGACAATGAGCATTAGCGATAGCTCCAGCGAGCTACCTAGATCCAGGCTTTTGCGTGACTGTACCTGGGGTCATGGCGGACGTGGTCCTGTTCTCATTGAGATTGCGCTTCTCAGAGGCCGCAAAGCCCGAGAAGAGTGGCCGACTCGCACTCTTGAAGCTCGAGCCGAGTGCCTCGGTCGAGTACGACCCTGGGCCAACAGCCGCAGGCGTGTGTGCGCTGCCGAACGCGGACACGCGCTTGGAACGCGTCGTGATGGTCATGACTTACCTCCCAAGGCTCAGCCCAGGTGCCTAAGCCTCAATTGAGCTCACGTCGACGAAATGAGCTCTTGGCCACTCAGCCCCAGGTCAAGTCAAGTCACACAAATAGCGATCTCGTGCGTGCTAGTATCGATTATTAATAGTCGGCCTCAGTTGAATAGCTAGCTATCTATTCATGGGCTGGAGCCCGAACCTGAGCGTGGGACCTGAGCCTCACTCGTCCAGGTCCATGATATCTGCGCAGACGCGACGCACGAGGTCCGGCCGGTAGCCCGCGAGCCTGCGCTTGAGCAGCGCGATGTCGCCCAGCAGCTGCCGCAGTGAGACCCCGGCCTGGGACTTGTGCGGATCGGCACACTCAATGCGGCCGGCCATGTGCGGTCGGCCGTGGCTCTTGAGCTCGTACTTGGCCAGCTCGGTCTGCAGCTGCGTCTTGATGGCGTGGAACCTTTTTTCGTGAAGCGCGAGCCACTGACGCGTGAGCAGCGACGTCTGCATGAGCGTCGTGAGCCGGCCCAATAGCGTGATTCGCGCGCCCACGTGCAGGTCCCAGGCCGTGAGAAGCCGACCGGTCGGTCCGACCACGTGGGAGATCGTGAACACGTTGTCCGAGTCCTCGAGCACGACCTGGAAGTGCCGCGTCGGGATGGAAAAGTAGATGTGGATCATGGACTTCTTGGCTGCGCCCTGCAGCGACAGCTCGGTCCACCACGTGTGGAAGCACAGGATCTCGAGCTGTTCGAGGCTGGAGCCATCCATACAAAAAAGTGATAGAGAGCGTTAGTAGGTGGTAATAAATAGCTCCACTGCTAGGGATAAACTAAAATGAGCCAACGCACGTACTTCTGCATGGTCGGCTGCTTGTGCAGTGCGGTTGCATGCGCAAAGACCTGTGGGTCGGCCACGGGGGACGCGTTGACGCTGGCCGAGTCCCGCAGCCGCACGAGAGGGTGGGTTTCCTGACGCGTCCCGCCCACAAAGTCGTAGTAGTACTTTACAATTGCGGCCGGGTCGTTCACATCCGCATCCGCATTGCCGTTACATAAGCGCTCTTCGAACTCCATCCAGCCGTTCTTTGCGTCCGGCAGCGCGAGTTGTTGCTGGTCCAGGCCGAGCTGCTCGAAGTGCGCGCGCTGGTCGCGGATCTGCTGCAGAAAGTAGCTGTCGGCCGGGTGGCGACTCTGCACTTGGCCCGTGAGCTCGTTCTTGTACGCCACGGCGGCCTCAGAGTCATCATTCTGTTGGCCATCCTCGCCCGCATTCTCGCTGACTGCGGCGAGCGCCCAGTTGGGTGGTAGAGGTGTGATCGCCGCCTGCTTCATGAGCGGGATGAGGGACGGCTCGGCCGCCAGGTCCACGTCATAGCGCTTCGCCTGCGCGTAGAGGTGCGCGGGTGCCAGCAGTTCGTGGTCGTTCTTGCCCATACTCATGCTCGTACTCGCGTCCATTTGGTTATGTATGCCACCTAGATGGCTTCACTATCGGCTCGTTGAGCTCAGCCATCCGAGCCCCACCCGCTCACCGCGTGCGTTCTAAGAATAGCCTCGAGCCCGCAGACATCCAAGCTCAAACTCTTGCGAGCTTCCACACAAGAATATCAACACCAGGCTGCAAGAGCAACGAGGGAGCCCACGCATGTGCAAGCACATCACCAACGTCCAGGTAAGTACACATGCGCACCAGCATCATGTTGTAGCCAGATCCAGACACACAACCTTAATGTTAACGTATTATCCTATCTAGTTCGCATTCCAGGCGCCGTGCTGCCGCCGCTGGTTCGACTGCAGCGAGTGCCACTTCGAGCTGAGCGACCACCGGCTCGCGGCCGCGACCGAGCTGGCCATGCTCTGCCACGCGTGCGAGACGCCGTTCCGCAAGGACATGACCGCGCTTGGAATCGAGGACGAGGCCTGTCCTCACTGCGCGACGGCGCTGAACGTCCCAATGGCGCGTCCCAACCGCCACGACCACTCGCTGCCGGATTCTTCGTTCACAGCCCCATCTCAGTCCGCCAGCGCCTCTACAGAGGCATCAAGTAAATCAGAGGAAATGTGATTTGGATCGCTCGTCTGCAGGCCGCAGTTCTCGGTCGGTTCGCTTTGGATGACGAGGATGGGTTGTGGGTGGATCTTTTTGCGATCTTTGGGGCTGTGGACGATGGATCCGCAAGTTGACGACTTTGCTTCCTCCGAACCGTATGGTTGCAGACGAGGATGGTTCGTCTTTGGCCAACGTGAGATGCGCAAACAAACACATCGCGCAGAGCCAGGGCCTTCCGCAAGCCACTCTTTCAAAGTCAGCCAATTGCGGTTGAAGTGAGCGATGACTCGACGCGACGCGATGCGGCCAGCCACAGAGGATGGAGCTTTGCTGGATTTCGTTTGCGCCACGGGCGGACGCACAAGCCAAACGTGGCAGCGACCACAAAACAAAAAGCATTGAGCGAGCGAGAGCCCAATTGAGCTGTCGTTCGTCCACACGCAAGGATCGCTTCTACTACGGCGTCAGCTCAGCAAAGTAACTTCCCCGTTTGTTTGCCGCCCAGACGTCGTTGGCGGACGAACGAACGAACGAATCCAACCGACGAATCGCGCCGTTGGGGGGACCAACGTGGATTCCAGTTTCACGAGGTCGGCGCCTGTAGCGTTCGCTCCATGCTGACTGTACCCAAAGCCATCCGTAAGACAGGCTTTTTCGGCCGCAGGACAGGCTTTTTCGGCTGCAAGACAGGCTTTTTCGGCCGCAAGACTGAAGGAGGCTCCCACGTTGGCTCTCCCATTTGCTGCGACGGCTCGGCTAGCTGGAGCGTAAACCGCCCCAATATCACAAAGGGTGCGTTTACCCACGTCCGTCCGGGTGGCTTCGGCTTGGGTCAGTCATGCCATCCACGTTCGAAATTCGCCCCCTGACCTGTTTGTTGCTTGTTGCTCTCGCTAATTGAATGCAGATAACCTCCTTTCTTTCCTTTCCATCGCTCGTTCACGCTTTAAATGTGGTAGGTACCGAGGTGAAGTGGACGAGTTGAGTTGAGGAGCCTTTACACTTGCGAGGTTTGCGCGCAAGCGCAAGCACAAGCAAAAGCGACAAGGCCCGGGCTTGTGCCTGTTGTTTGTTGATTGTGATGCGCGTAGCTCAATTCATTCACTCGAGCGATCATGCAGTGCAAACGAAAAACGAGCTTCCGTCATCGGTTCTTTCCTTCCTTCTCATCCGCAAACAACGCTTGCATTTGCTTGTTATTTGTTGTCTTTGTTTTGTGGATTGGGGGCGGAAGGACAATGGCCCGTCCGTGCGCGTGCAACTCTCGTTCGTTTCCATCTCAAGCAGGATTCTACCGGACGAGGACGGCGAAGAGGAGCAGAGATAGACTTGCAGCTTCACCTGCACACATTCTCTCGCTCGCTCGTAGGAACTTGCGCCCAACTTGCAGCTGGTTGCAAGGACCCCAGTAAGGACTTACAGCGCTCAACTCTTGTTTGTTGCGCCAGTTGTAACCCACACGCAGACAGTCGCGCGTGGATGTCAAACCGAGTGAATCCCGTGGGTCCGACCGTGAGAATGCAGCCACCAAGCTCCTGCCACTGTGCTTCGCGTGGGTGCACTTTTTTGAAGTTGTTTGCGTTTGTTTCTTGAGGACTTACTTGCTTGAGGTGAGTCGTTTATGCTTGTTGTTTGGAAGAGTGCGCTTGGGACGCATCAGGTGATCACGCGAATTTGCGCAGTCAGCAAATCAGTGCTACAAAAACGAGCCGCGCAAGAGGCCTCCTCTTGGGCAGCTGCGTGGGCTCCTGACTGTAGACGCCGTGGCCTCATAGAGTTGACCTTTGAAAGGTCTGCCAGGCTGAACGGATTGACTGCCGGGCTGACTGGCGATGAACAATACTGTAGAGACTGTAGGGGAACAACAGCAATATTGCGCAGTTCGTGGAACCGCACACAACAAGCGATACACTTGTTGGCTCACGAGCCAACATAACATCGCATGAGCATCTTGCGGACAGGACGGACGCAATGAGCCTTTCCAATTGTACAGTACTGTAAGCCCTCACTTCGCTTTTGAGAAGAGAGGTGTCGTCAACTCTGACTAGCACTTGAGTGTGGGTCGACTAATCGGCTGTCCCTCCTCGAAGTGAGGGAGGCCGACCAGCTTAGCAGACGAAGAGATGAGAGCTCGTTTTGGATCTTGTGAGCTCTTCTCCTCCTCGGATACCTGGCGTATACAGGTGCGAGCACTTTGTCGCGAACATGTTGGTTGGGTGGCCCGCGTGGTCCAATGGCGCAGTCTGGTGGGGGATTGTCGGCCGGGCTCGCAGTTTGCATCTTTAATCTCTTGCGACTGGTCAGTTGGCCGCCACTGCATACAGTATACTTGCGAGCGACCGACGGAACGCATGACTGGAAAAATGAATCCACCAGCGTAAGTCCATTGTCTGCAAGTTGCTGGAGGCAGGCGTTTGCGCAGCTTGCTTGCTTGTGCTCTTGTGTTGTTTTGCGCGCCTTTCCAATCTCAAAGGCTTTGGTTGTTGTTGTCAAAAGACAGTACGGACCGTACATGCATTGGTGCAACACTTGTAAAATAAACTAGGATGGCGTGGGCTGGTTAAACGCCTCGGGATTGCTAGTGGAAAGCTCGGCAGCTGCCAATGTTGTTGCTGCCGTGTGCCTGTATTTCGTTGAGAAATGCAAATCTCTCCTTGAAGGTTCGTTCGATGCCAACCACTCCAGCCAAGTCGCACGTGTTCAGAGTAAAATTCTTTTTTCATAGAACCGCTTCGATATTTCACAACACGAAAGCATAGGCAACCGGGTGAAACAGCTTGCCACGAACGTAGCTCTACTTTTACAAAAGGTGTTCTAAATATTCATGTTCGCAGCGAGCCCAGAGCGCTGCCACCCGTCGAGGAGCACCACCCAAGTACCCTAACAGCAGAGCACACGACTACTCCGCTGGTCATTACTTTAGCAGCACTCTGAAAAAAAGCAGACAAATTCGTTTCTCCCCGGCTTTGCGAGCAATGGCTTCGTGAAGCATTCATTCATAGCGCACGAGACGTAGCGCGTCCAGGTCAAATCTCCGAAGTTCTCCACTGTTGTGTAGTTTTGGAGAGGTTGGGATTTCGAGGAGGAGGCCTATGACGTTTAGGGTTTTGCAAATCTCCTAAAAAAGCGTCAAAAGCGAAGAGCTCCGACGCTACTACAAACGGGTTCGATAGGTACCAAAGAGGAGGAGGGGGCTGGGCTCAACGAGCTGTCAGCGAGACAGAAGCGAGCTGTCTGCTGACCCCGTCTATGCGCATTGTGGAAGGTTCTCGCGGACGACAAACAAGAGCTCATCGCTGTTGATGTATACGCGCGTGATAGCGTACTGCTTGCTGCCAAATGCGATTGTTTGATGGCAGCACGTCGAGCGTCAACGATTGTTCCAGGTTTGCTATTACGACCAGAAGCAGCCACAAAATAGATTTTTGCTGTTGTTGTTGTAAGACAAGCGGCATGCATTTGCAGGCTTTAGATGTGTGTGTTCGAAGGGATGAAAAATAGCTGAAAGCAAATGAAAATGCTATCACCCAAGCGAAGTGCAGAGAGAGTTTTGCGATTTGAATAAAGCTGCGCGATTTATTACCGCACGCACAGTGCTGTTGCGTGATGATGCGCTACGATAGTCAGCTCAGTGAGTTAACCTGAACGTCATTTCTCATATATGTGCCGAATTTTAGGAATTCCGGATGGGCTCGAGAACAAGATTAACACGAAATCGGTCCATGTCGTTTGGTGCGAAAACCTTTCATTACAGCTCATGCCATCGATACGTCCCGGCCTAGTGGAGATAACTACATCAGCTATAACACGCTGAGCCTGTTTATACAGCGCTTTGCGTCCTCCATTCTATTCAGCGGGTCTAAAGGATGCCACAGAAACAGTGCAATTACTATCCAGCGTAAGAAATTAGAGCGCGCGATGAAAAATGGATTTTTTTTGAAGTCGGAATGACCGAAATGAACATTTGAGACGCTTACATTCACTGCTCCTGCGATTTGATCGCGCTTGAAGGGGATGCAGCCATGAGTTACAGGGGCGTTGCGTACAGACAGACACGCATGGCGTTGAGTGCGTGATGCCTGTCAAGCGTACTGTATGTGTGTCGCCCCGCGCTTCGACAGGCTATCGACTTATTTTTTCCACGAGACACAGTTCGCGTTTGCATGGCTCGTAGGTTGCGTCACGCAGAAAAATAGGCGAATCGCCAGCCTATTTATCATCCGACCGACGAGAAAACAACAACAACAACTGCAAATTCAAGTCTCACAAGAATGCTAAACAAATGTCAGGAAACTAGACAATGAAGGTACTGTAGGCTGAGTGCGAATCTCATTACAGGACGACGGGGACCCTTTGTCCCACTTGTGGAGCGCGGATGGCCTCAACGAATCGAGCGCTGCCTTAGGCGGCCCTCGAAGTCCCAAATCGCAGGCGGCGAGAACCCGGCCAGGCGGACAGCGTTGTCCGGTCGTCCAACTCCATCCGCATTCGAGTGCCCCGTCTGCCGGATTCAACTCCAAGATCTCGTTGACGGACCGTCTCTGTTCGTGACAGCGTCCCACCTCCGTGTGGACGTAGAGTGGGCCGCCGCCATTAAGCCAGACAGCTGGCTCGGGTTCTCCCTGTCTGTCACGAAAAGATGACCCTGCTCTGCGCGGCCACAATTCACTTTGCTCACACCCAGAGAAGAGCTCCTCCCCATGAGCTCTCCCCTTCCTTTGCGTCTCGTGTGCAGGCAGACAGACGGACGAACCTGCAAAGCACGAAGCGAAGGCGTCCGTGGCTCTCATTTACGAATTTGCGCGCCTCCGCACACAACCGTCCACATCTGCAGATCCACTGACCCTATCACACAATGAATGACTTTGACTTTTCGGACGAAGAGCTGGACGCGTTCTTCCCGGCCAACAATGACTACAACATGCGCATCGACCTCAAGCCGATCCAGTCCACGAGCAAGGCGCCCACCAAGCGCAGCGGCAGCTCAGCCAAGCGCCCGGGCTCCTTCCACTCGTCCAGCAAGAGCGACATAATCCCGCTGCCCTCAGGCGTCGTGCCGGCGCGCTGCGGCTACCGCACGGGCAAGTGCCAGAACCTGCAGGCCGTCAAGCGCAACGGCAAGCTGCACAAGCTCTGCGAGTTCCACCGCGAGAAGGCCAACATGAACCAGAAGAAGCTCGACCGCAAGAAGCGCATGCAGCGCAGCTCTCCCTACCACGACGGTTCCTTCTGCTCCGAGGAGGACGACACTATGTCCGAGAAGAGCTCGCCGCGCGCCATCGACGACGCCTTCGACGGTGCAGACGAGAATGAAGACGATCACCTTGACATCGCTGTGGACGTCATCGCCCCCGCGCCCACGAGTCTCCACGAGGCGCCACTCGCGCTCGGCTGCGAGGAGATCGCCATCTTCTACAGCCTCATGACCTTCGACATCAACCAGCGCGCCCATGCCATGCGTCGACCGGTGACGACCACGCCGGTCTACAACCACCACCCACAGCCGTTCATGAGCACGGTCTGAGAGCCGAGAGTCCGCCATGCTTTTTATTAGTGAGATCCTAAGTCCGCAAGTGCGGCAACCATAGCAGCGAGGGACGGAGTCGAGGCTTCCTCCCTTCTGCGAACACATATTTAAATCCGAACGTCACCAATTTTGTTATCAACCCACACTTGCATTGTGTTTGCTCAACCGATCAATCAATCATGTGGAGCACTTCGTTCGAGGCGACGAGAGGTGTATGGCGTAATTCCTGGCGCTCGTGACAGGCGTGGCACATTAGCCGTGGACTGTTCATGTATCCACGGACACACTCGAGCTTTGCCTTTGCATGCGATGGCCTTCGATACTTGAAGGCTCAACCTCCGTAGCAAGCGCTTCACATGACTTCCCAGCTGCTGAGCTCTTCGGGTCTTGGGAAGAATGCATGCGCCAGTTCCCCCGATAACGCGTACGCTGAATCATCCGCATGGCGTCATATATAAAGAGAGTATCTGTATCGTTAAGGCTAGAGTAAAGTATGCTTTCAGCAGCTAGCATTCGTAAAAAGTGTTGCTGTATAAAGAGGCGATGGTGAGAGTGCGGGCAACTTCCAAAACGTGAGCTCCTCAACTCAACTCGGCTCGGCTCGAAGCTTCTCACTCACACGCACACACATCTCCGAGCCAGTCAGACAGGCCGCCCTCTCGTACAGTAGAAAGCCGCGAACATCCTCATAAGGGGGCAACCCATCCGCACACAAAGGGGGAGGGGCTAAAAGATCCGCTGCCCCAACAGACGAATTCACTTCCGAACCAAAACCAACCAACCCGACCTCGCGTGGGTCCAGTGAAGTGAGTGACGAGAGCAAGCCGCTGTGAACGGATGTGATTTGTGGCCGGCGTCGGATACGCTCGGCGTTCGGTTGTGTATGCGCGTGTGTCGAGCGAGTTGTCTGCCTGGTGAGAGAGAGAGAGAGAGACTGCTTGCTTTTGTTTTGAGAACTGGAGCTCGAGGCTGCGAACGACAAGCGAGATGCGCTCGGTTCGCAAGAAAGAGCAAGGACTTGAAGGAGATGCGTCCTGCAATTCGGAAGCAATTGTCTGCCAGGCGTGTTTGGCGACACTTTATGACTGTGTTGCTGCCGATGCACTTCAAATGGAAGGTGGTGGTGAGTGCTTTAGAACATGGCATGGCGCGCATGGCCACAATTTTTGCGCTCGAACCCCCCTCTCA
Organism: Globisporangium cederbergense; assembly: GCA_023334245.1. Classification (NCBI taxonomy): domain Eukaryota; phylum Oomycota; class Peronosporomycetes; order Pythiales; family Pythiaceae; genus Globisporangium; species Globisporangium cederbergense. Next base: position 67,107 of record JAASGO010000009.1, on the reverse strand, counting down.
GCCGTGGTGGTGGTGGTGGCTGCAAAACACCCCAGTACACGCACACCCAGAACGCTACTGGCACGTACTCCTCTCTCTGACTGCGACTCTCGCCCCAATGCGAAAAATTTCGAGGTGCAACCTTGTGTTTGCGTCTTAGGTGTTGTTCACTCGTTCGCGCCTGGCTGGGCCTGAGAGACCGCCAAGCAACGCGGTCCGTCATCCTCATCGTCCAGCGAAGCGTTGTCGGGGTTTAACACCGCGAACTGGATGGCATGCCCTTCTCTGCTTTCAAGGCAACATTCCGCTGCAGGCGCATGCATTCGCGTTCGAAAAAGACGCAGCACCTGCTCAGGCTTGAGGGTGGTGCACCCAGGAGGCCAAGTGGAGAGTGGCTCATACGGTAAGAGGAGTTGTCGTTGCTGCCGTGTACAGCCGTGTACAGTAGGTTCCGGCGGACATGGCGGAAAAGGCAGCCACTTTGAAAATGGTTCGGATGAGAGTCTGCGTGCGGCTAGCGGTGAAGATTCAACTAGGTCTGGAGAGCTCACTCGCGCACAGTTGCGAGCAGCTTCAAAGGGACCGAGGGCAGCAATCCGAGCGATATCCGTCTTGGCACTGTACATACTGCATCTGTGCACTGTTTTCAAGGGGCTCGTCCAGCGCTGGGGGAGTCCGCGCGCTGGTCGTCATCATTGCTCGCTCTCTCTCTGCTGCGTTGAAGTCGCCTGTGGGACTTCCCTACCCTTAACTTCTCCTCGGAGGTCTTATCTGAACAACCTGCGGCCTCTGGCTGTGCGTGCAACGGAGTGTCGTCGTGGACGCGGCTTCTTCGCTTGAAACCGTAACCCTAGAGTTCTACTGCAACATCACTTTTTGGGTTTTCTCGCATCCATAATGCGGTGTGTCAAAATGTTTCTCTATGCCGATGCGGCTCTCGCTAAAGTATGTGGCAAGGGACCATAAATAGTAGCTGGTATCGGCTACCAGTACCTATCATGTTAGAAAGTGTTACTCGGGTTGGGTGACATCACAAAAGCACTTGGCCCCAGTATGTGCTGCGAAGGGCCACATTCCTTTTTTTGTATCGGAAATCAAGAGCATACAAAATATTTATGGTTGTTTAGGTAGCCACATAAGAGGGTTATAAATATTTGGTATGCTCTTGATTTCCGATACAAAAAAAGGGATGTGGCCCTTCGGAGCACATACTGGGGCCAAGTGCTTTTGTGATGTCACCCACCTAGCGTAATCTATGTAATTTGAGAGCTGTGCCGGCTTATATTGGTAATAAATAGATTTTGATTTGACAAAAGCGTGCCATCCCAGACACAAGGTTTGCCGATGAACTAATGTATCACACTCAAAATCGAGCCAAACAACCACGCAAGCATGAACGTGCCGAAGAAGCGCGAGCGCGTCAACGACGGCGCAGATGACGAGGTCGCGATGGCCGTGACAGTCCCCCGCATGGCCTTAGATAAACGTCGTTCTCCTCGGTATCATACAAACGCCAAGTCAAACGAGATGCTTGCTGCCTTGGTGGATTTCGATGGACCTAACTGAATGCCATCATGAGACGACAGCCAACCAGCCAACGCACCTCATGATGCAGTTGATTTGATTTTTCACGTTTCTTTCAATTCAATTCCAGTCCGTGACAGTCAGCAAGTAAAGCAAAAGAGAGGAAGGCTGGCTTCATGCATGCGGACAAACAAACAGCACTTGGGTCATCAACTGAGAACACTTCGCATCGACTCGCTCAAGGGCTCCCAGACGTCTTCACGGCGCCGTAGCTGCGGTAGCCGCGCTTGGGCGTATTGGCCACGAGTTGCGCGGCACGGCTCCTGTTCATATCGTAAGAGCATCGTTAGCCCTCATGTCCGTCACCACATGATACATACAATTATAATAGCAGCCGTTCAAAGACACTAGACAACAACGTACAGGTGGATGATCACGAGGCGGTGCACCGTCGAGACAACAATCATCGCAAGCATAGCGCCGGCCGCGAGCGCCGCACCCGACTGGATGCGGATGAATTTCTCGCGGTCGTCGCCCGTGAAGCCTGTCGCGCTCTTGTTGGCGAGCGCGACGAGCGTCCAGGCGGCGACGAGACCGATCACTGGGTCCTCGCCGTACACAACGCCCGAGAGCGCGAGTACGATGAGGATCGTGAGCAGCGTGAGGTACGAGCCGAGTGAGAGGTACCCACCCACGATCTGCTGGAGCGTGATGGTCCAGCTGATCACCGTCGCCGCGGAGATCCACGAGAAGTAGAGACGGAAGACCAGCTCGCTCGCGACGTACTGCTTCCACTCGAAGGCGTTCACGCGGCGCTCGTAGTTGGCGAAGAGGTAGATCGGCAGCAACACGAGCCAAAGCAGTGTGATGTCGATCGTCGCGAGGTTCACGAAGCCGTTGTTGAAAAGCAGGCACCAGCCAGCGTTCACGACACACGAGAGCGCGAAGAGCACGCGAAAGACGTCCGGTTTCGCCGAGTTGTTCCAGAACGAGAGCGACGGCTGAAAGATATCGACGCCGAGCGCCACGCCCGTAAGCAGGTAGATGAGGCTCCAGATCGAGAACGCGTACGGCGCCGGCGTGATGAGCGTCTCGTACTCAAGCTGCGCGCCGTTGCCCTGCGAGAAGCCAATCCACGTGAACACGAGCTGCAGCACGAAGAGCCCGGCGTTCACGAGCGGCAGGTGCGACGTGAACACGTTGATGGCGGGCGGCGGCGAGGCGGCGGTGGTGGTCGTGGGGATTGGCATGGCGGTCCGTTCGTTTGTGGTGCGTGGCGTGTGGGCCTCGTGAAGGCTCGTCTCACTTCCTCGTGAGCTCGGCTTTTTCGTCTCTGCCCTGATTTTCCTTTGCGCTTTCTCGATGTCTATCCAAAACGGACCACAGCACATAACGGACCACAGCACATAACGGACCACACGATTGGTGAGACCGGGCTTTTACATCTCGCGTGCACGGACAATGTGCGCAGGAATTATAAGACCTGATTTCCCCATGTTGAAGCTGAGAATCGATGCGCGCGCATCAAGTGGATGGAAGCCGTGAGGTGCAAAAATGGCGTGTGCTTACATCAATTAGTAGTTCGGTACGTCACTTGCATGTATGCATAGCTAAGGTAGCCTCTGTTAAAGGCGTTCGCTCTACAAGCTGCTGCCGTAGTCCACATACACGTTCTTCTCGCTCAGGAACGGCATCGCGCGCTCCAGCTGCTGGTAGCCTCTACTCAAAATCAACAACACACAAACCATAGGTCAGCACGGCTTCTATCCATACAAACCACCTAAATCCATCATGTATTAGCCTCACTTGTTGCGGTTCAGGATGCGCAGCACGATCGAGATGACCATGAACGCCGCGATGATCGCCGCGCTGAGAGCCGCGCACGCGCGCACGCTGAGGCTCGTGCGCTCGACACTCGTCTCCAGGTTAAGCTCCTTGACGGACACAGCGACGAGCGCCCAGATCGCCACACAGCCGAACGCGAGCTCGCCCTCGAAGATCACCGCCGAGAGTGTCGCCACTGAGAGGATCGAGACCAGCACCAGGTACGACGTGAGCGAGAGGAAGCCCTGCGCAAAGTCCTGGAACGTCACGGCGAAGCTGATGAGCGTTGCGGCGCATGTCCACGCGAAGTACGCGATGATCGGCAGCTCGCCGACAATGTAGCGCGAGTACGCGAAGCCGCGTTCGCGGCGGACCGAGACGATGTGCACGTAGAGCGTGAAGAGCGCCATCCAGAGCACGACAAGCACGCCCGTGGCGACGTTAATGTATTCGTTCGAGAAGAAGACAATCCATGCCGTGTTCATGATGCACGATACCGCGAACACGGCGCGCAGCAGCGTCGCGTGCGCCGAGCCGGCGTAGATTGAGAGCGACGGGCAGCCACAGTCCACGATCACGGAGATCGTGAGCAGCGTGTAGATGAATCCCCAGATCGCGAACGCGTACGGCGCTGGCGTGATCAGCGTCTCGTGCTTGCGGGACATGGGCCCAATGTTGCGCGACATGGTACCGTTCACGTACAGCTGCGTCGCGAAGAGCGCCGCGTTCACCCACGCGAGAACCGCCATCTTCAGTCCGTGCGTGTTCGTGTTGCTGGTGTCGTTGGGTCTGGAATGAAATGAAATGAAGAGCTTTTGAAGGCTTCGTTCGCTAAACCCACTTAAGTGCGATTCAAAAAGAACACAAGCGAACAATGTCATACAAACTCCAAGTCAAACGATGTGATCCGACTTGCTCAACGCCGTCCGACTTCGCTCTTTTTTGGCAGATCTAACTGTCACAAAGCAATCTCAACCTGCAGTTCGCCATGGACTTGTCGTCGCTGCCGCTCGTGAACGCGGCGCTCTTCACGCTGCAGGTGTTCGTAAACGCCAGCCAGAACGCGTTCTCGCCCAAGGAGGCACCCAAGTCCTTCGCGGTTGACACGCTCATTCGCCCCGCGGGCTACGCGTTCCTCATCTGGATTGTGATCTATGCGTTCACGACGCTGCTTGTAGTCACGGATGCGCTCTTCCCGCGCCACTCGTTCTACAACAGCGCGCAGAATGCTGGCTTCCTGCGCGCATGCTTCACGGCATCCTGCATCGTCAATATGCTCTGGATCGTGTTCTTCAACTGGCTGCGCTGGGTGCAAGTCGCGGCTGTCGACCTCGTACTCATGTGGCTTACTCTCCTGCCGCTGTACTTGTACGTGACGAAGACGGCGGTAATGGGCTCACCTGTACCCTGGCTGCAGTACGTGCTCAGCGAGCTTGCAGTGCGCCTCTACTTCTCCTGGGTGAGTGCGGCGGCGCTGCTCAACATCGCGATCGCGGCGCAGACGTCGAGCGACGGGTACCTGTCGCTCCGCGCGTACATTGCGATACTCGCCGTGCTCTCAGTGCTCGTGCTCGCCGGCGTGGTCTTCGGTCACGACCCCGTGATCGGATTGGTCGGCGTGTGGGCGCTCGTGGCGCTCGCGAGACGACGCGATGAAGATTTCACGGGCGAAGCGCAGGAGACGTTCCTGAAGCTCCAGGCGTGCGCGACGCTCAGCACCACGCTCATCGTCTCGCTCCTGGTGATCACGACCGTGCAGCGCTTCATAAACCCGCAGCCTCGGTACGTTTGACTCTCTCTTCCTCTTTCGTTGTAGGATTGGACTACTTGTTGTCGTGTTGGATTGACTAACGGTGTTATTTTGTTCGCTTGTCCAATTACGCGCGCAGTTGGGTCCCCCTGAGCAGTTTCGACGCCCGCAAGCCACTGCTGTCGTAAGGGTCTGCACGCACGTACTAATGTGAAAGCGTCATCAGCGTGTGCATCCACCCAAGAGATTCTTGGTCGCAGAGCTTCCGCGGACACATGTGCCAGCATTTCCGTCTATTCGCTGCGTGGCTGCCTCCAGAGGATCGGGTCCACTTCAAGTCGACAGCTAGTTAAGTCCGTTTTTTTCAGTGTGGGAATGCATGTCAAATGGAGAAATTTAAGAAATCAGGATCCACTTTCCGTCCAATCACTGTGCTCCGTTTTAACAAAATTCATAAGCTATCTTCAAATTTAGACACTTATCCTCCAATCCGCGCAAGCAGAGAAATCAGGCACCCACCTGCCAATTAGTCGATCTTTACGAGCGGCTCATTCCTGAACAGCAAGCCAAGAGCTCAGTCAGTCAGTCGACATGGCCTCCCCGCTGCAGCACCACCTGCCGCTCATCAACGCGGGCGCCTTCGTGGCACAGCTGCTCGTGAACGCCAACATGAACGCGTTCGCGTCGTCGTCGTCGTCGTCCTCCAAGACGCCCGATATCCCCATCGCACCGGCGCCCTTCGCGTTCCTCATCTGGCTCGTGATCTACGCGTTCGCGGCGAGCACGGTGGCCGTCGACGTCTTCTACCCACAGTACTCGTTCTTCAACTACTGCGGCCACCCGGCGCTCTACCGGCGCTACTTCACGCTCACATGCGTGACCAACATCGGCTACGTCGTGTTCAACAACTGGCTCGGCATCACGCACGTCGCGACGCTTGATCTCTTCCTGCTCTGGGGCTCGCTGCTGCCGATCTACCTGCTGCTTGTGCGCCACCCGCCCAAGCACACGGTGCGACCGTGGGTGCACTACTTTGTGAGCGAGTTCTCCATCCGTATCTACTTTGGCTGGGTGAGCGCCGCGGCGCTGCTCATGGTCGCCGTCTCGCTGCAGCAGATGCACGGCGGCTACCTGGGCTTCAGCGTCTACGCGTTCCTGCTCGCGCTGCTGCTCACACTCGGCATCTCGGCGTTCGTGTACGGCGGCGAGCCGGTAGTTGGGCTCGTGGTCTCCTGGGCGCTCATCGGACTGGCCATGCGCGACGATGACAGCTCCTCGTTTCCGGACGCCACGCAGCGCGATTTTGAAAAGCTCCAGGCGGCCGCGGCGCTCGCGGCGCCGATCCTCCCGACGATCGTGCTCATCGACGCCGGTCGCAAGGCCTACACGTACTGGAAGAGGTGCGGCGCCAATGTCATGCGTCTACTCATTGTCCCGTTTGTTTGTTTATGAGGAATTGACTATCTCTCTCTCTCTTTATCTTGTGCTATTGCGCACTTACAGTCGAAAGGCCAGCGACGTGGAGCTCATCAAGTCGTTCCAGACCGCGGCAGACTATGGCACGGTCTAATACGGCTCTGCTTACATTGGGCTTCTTATGTAGCCATTGTACGTTGTGGCAGTTGTTGGGGGAAGAGGTCTTACTACTAACGGTGCAATTCCAATCCCAATCTTTCTTCTCCATGCTGTCCTCCATACTCTTTTGCCTCGCCTTGTTTGTTTGCGATCCCGCCGTTGCTCTCCATCACCGTGTTCTCCCAACTGACACTTGCGCTTTTGGTGGCATGTTCCACTTCTTCTTTTCCCCCCGGTCCGTGCTCTTCATGCGGCAGTATCAAATTCTCGCCTCAAGCCGCAATCACCATCACTTCTCTCTCATGAACGCCAGCTGGTTCGCGCTGCTCAATGCGGCACTCTTCGTCATCCAGGCGGGCGTGAACATCGCCTACGCACGGTACTTCGTCACGCTCGCACGCGAGTACGAGACGCTCATCGCGCCGGCGTCCTTCGCGTTCGCGATCTGGATCCCCATCTACGCGCTCGAGGCGCTGCTCGTGCTCACGGACGTCTTCTACCCGCAGCGCTCGCTGTACGCGGACGCGACGCAGCCAACGCAACTGCGCACGTGCTTTGCAATCACGTGCATCGCCAACACAGTGTGGCTCATCCTGTACGTGAAGCATCACGTGTATGCGGCGACTGTGATGATCTACATCCTCTGGCTCGCGCTGCTCATGCTCTACATCTACTCGGTGAATGACCGCAACGCGCGCGGCACGTTCAACTGGCGCCAGTACACATGCAACGAGCTGCCCATCGCGCTCTACATCGCCTGGGTCTCGGCGTTGGCGTTCAACCACCTGGCCATCTCGCTGCAGCACGCGCGCGGTGGCTTCCTCTCGGTCTCTACCTACGTTGTGCTGCTCTGCGTCGTGATCACGTTCGCGATCGTGGCCGTGCTGTACGCCAAGGACGCAGTCTTCGGGCTCGTTGCCATCTGGTACCTCCTCGCCGTTGCGACCAAGGACGTGACCATGCCGAGCTCAGTGCAGTGCGCCGACATGAGCGTCCGAGCCTGTGCTGGTGAAGGTGCCGTGATCCTAGGTGTGCTCATCGTGCTCTCGACGCTCTACACGATGATGTATGACAGGTAAGGCTGCATGTTTTGTATGTACGGGAGCTGGAGATGGTAGGACTATGACCACGAGTCTGACTGGAGCCGTGTGCTTTGTTAACTGTGTTTATGGAGGCAGTGATACGCCGCGGACTACAGTGGGCGGTATGGCGGTCGTGCAGGGCCAGAGCGCGTCCAACTACGGCTCGACTGCATAGCGCTCCACTTGCTGCTCGTGGCGGTCGGGCTGCTCGGACATCTGACGTTCAGTGCATCGAGATAGCTATCAGAGTCTCTGTCTGGTCTTCTTTTGCATGTGGCCTTCTCTCATTAAGTGGTAATACCATGGACCTTGCATGCGTCCGTTCGTTTCCCTATGCGTGTCAAAAAAGCACGATAGAAGCGACAGTCACGTACTGAAGACATCCTACGCAGCATTGGCGCGTATGTTTGCGCCGCCGAACACGCCAATCTCTGCCAAGTCTGCGAGATCGCATGCTTCAGCACACGGCGGCGCTCTCCATTCAGTATCTGGAGAACGTGCTGGCCGAGGACTCGCTGAAGCGAAGGCTCACGGTCTCGTGCGGCCTTGCTCAAATTGGGGTGCAGCAGTGGCCGCGCGCGGGCTTTAGAGGACCGCAGCGAGCCGAGGACGAAGAGGGCATGCAGAGACGCCATCGTGCATCCATCGCGCGCTTCCTCTGCCCTCTCAGCGCAGCGGCAGCAATGAGATAAGAAAAAGGAAATACCCTAGCAGAATGGCCCGTTGGTGTGGCGTTGGTGTGGCTGGGCCAAAAGAAAAGCATAAGCTCGTGGTGGCCATCACAATCAGAAACGTGCGGAAGCAATTCGTCGAGCTCGAGGAGGATGACTGCGGACGTGAACGCCGCGGCGGCCGCCGGCTGCCCGCACCACGCGGACGCCAAGGCCAAGAAGACAGACGATAAACCCGAGTCCTGTGGCTTCAACTCGCAGATGATGGCAGCCGCGCAGCACGCCGGTGGCTGGTCCGTGAGCACGGACTCGGCCACGATCGAGTCGCGGCTGTCCAAGGCGCGCGTGGTGTCGAGCATCCCCAAGAGCGACTACACGCCCACACACCAGCAGGAGGCCGGTGGCAAGTGGGAGTACCCGTCCGAGGAGATGTACTTCAAGGCCATGAAGCGCAAAGGTTGGGACCCGGAGGCCGACCAGATGAAGACCATCGTGGCCATCCACAACACGGTCAACGAGCAGTCCTGGCACGAGGTCATGAAGTGGGAGGCGCATCATCCGTACGTGCTTGTATGTGCGCAAGCGAGCTGCGCTTGTTTGCAAGTTGGGTGGATTGCGCGTAAGTCTGACAGCTGTATAATTTGTTTGCGTGGTTGTCTGTGTAGAGCGCAAGAGGCGCCGAAGCTCAAGCGTTTCATCGGCAAGCCGACTGAGTACAGCCCCAAGGCGCGCATGATGAACCTACTCGGATGGTACAGTAGAACCCTTTCATTATGCATACTAACAACCTGATCGTAGCATTGCTTGCTAACCAACTTGCGCATTTGCACAATTGCTCGCTGTTCACTTGATATGCACAACAGGTCGGTGCTGCCGTTCGACCGCCACGACTGGATCGTTGAGCGCGACGGCAAGGAGGTGCGCTACGTGATTGACTTCTACTCGGGCCAGCCGGAGCCTGGCCGTCCGCTCTCCGTGTATCTGGACGTGCGTCCAGCGCTCGACTCGGTCGAGAGCGCCGTGGACCGCCTGCGATGGCAGTTCAACGAGAAAATCCGCCCGCTGCTGCCGTTCCAGGGATCTCTCTTCGGCGGCAGCGCCTCCTCGTCGCCATCGGCGTCTGTGAAGACCGAGAGTGCTCAGCAGGGACGCTCCACCGTCATCCCGAAGGACCAGGCGAACTAGAGATCACGCTCATGCACGAGCAGCAGGCGCGATTGTGCGCTCGAGCGCCACTGCTGGCCAAGACGAGGAGACGTCGTAAACCCACAGACACACACGTGTAATAGCAACTAAATATGTATTGACCCCGCACACGCGTGCGAGCTGTTTTGCGCATTGCTTCTGGTGTCGTAATGAGCCAAGCTGGTGTAACTGGACTAAGAGTGAAGTCGATTGGCTCAGCCCGTCGTAGTCTGCGCTCACGACCGATTCCTGCGCGACCCTCGCGATGGTGCAGCAGAATGTGTCCGCGTGCGTATTTCGATGAAATGTGGGTTGCATGTTGCGCCGTGTTGAGTAGAGTGTTCGGATTTCAGCTTCCAGCATACAACCTGAACTTGTTGACCCCAGTGTTACTCAGTCATGATACACATGATCTTGAAGCGTCGCTTCCAGTCGAGAGCCCAACTCAACCAGCCAGCAGTGTAAACAAGACTCGTGATATCCACCGCCCTTCTCACTGCTAAGCTCGCCGTCATATCGCCAGAAGTCATGTCAACGGACGTGAACGTGAAAGTAGCGGTGCGCTGTCGGCCCATGAGCTCGCGTGAGACGCAGATGGGCGCGCAGTCGATCGTGCAGGTGCTCGAAGGCGTGACGATCGTGATCCATCCGGGTGCAGGCGTCGCTGAAGGCGGCGGCGGCGATGCTTCATCCTCATCAACCTCAGCTACTCCAGAAGTGCCTGGCAGGAAGCAGTTCACGTTCGACTACGCGTACGGCGCCGAGAGCACACAGGCACAAGTGTACGACGACATCGCGCGGCCGACGGTGGAGAAGGCGCTGCAGGGCTACAACGGCACGATCTTCGCGTACGGCCAAACGGGCTCGGGCAAGACGGTACGAAATGCCGACGCCCATATCGTCCAGCAAATTCGCTAACGATAAACACTGACGCGCATATCTCCGAGTGAACTAACGGACAATTGTTGCTGTAGCACACGATGATGGGCGGTACTACATCCGGTGAGGAAGGCATTATCCCACTCATGAATGTCGACATCTTCCGCCGTGTGGACGAGGCGCAGCGTGCGCACCCGGAACTCAAGTTCCTCGTGACGGTCTCGTTCCTCGAGATCTACAACGAGGTGATCAAGGATTTACTCAATCCATCCGACAAGCTGCTCAAGATCCGTGAGCACCCGGACATGGGCATCTACGTCGAACAGCTCGCCGAGCTGATCGTGAAAGAGGCCGCGGACGTCACGCGACTGCTCGAGCAGGGCAACAAAGTGCGCCAGGTGGCGGCCACACAGATGAACGAGCGCAGCTCGCGCTCGCACAGCTGCTTCACGATCAAGATCGCGTCCAAGCGCTGCGAGACAGTGGCCGGCGGCGTGCAGAAGGAGACCACGATGAACGCCAAGATCAACCTCGTGGATCTCGCGGGGTCCGAACGCGCGTCCAAGACCGGCGCGACTGGCGACCGTTTAAAAGAAGGCGCAGCGATCAACAAGAGCCTCAGTGCGCTGGGCAACGTGATCAACATGCTCGCGAGCGACAAGGTCAAAGGCAAGAGCGCCCACGTGCCCTACCGTGACTCGAAGCTCACGCGCTTGCTGCAGGAGTCGCTCGGTGGCAACTCGCTGACCGTCATGGTGGCCGCGATCTCACCGGCAGACTACAACTTTGACGAGAGTCTGAGCACACTGCTGTATGCGAACCGGGCCAAGTCGATCAAGAACGCGACGAGGAAGAACGAGGACGTGAACGAAAAGATCATCAGAGAGCTGCGCGAGGAGATCGAACGGCTGCGCCAGATGGTTGTGCGTCCAACTTCGGCAGTGTCCTCTGAAGGTGGACACTCTTCATCGAGTGAGATGACGACCCAGATGGAGGAGACGATCGCAAATCTCGAGCGCGCCAAGCAGCAGTCATGGGAGGAGAAGCAGCGCCTGACGGAGCTCTACGAGCAGGAGCGACATAACTCGCTCGCGAACGAGAAGAAGATCCTGGGCTTCATGCAGACGGTCAAGCAGGAGAAGATGGACATCATGAAGCGCATCAAGGCACTCCAGCAGCGCAAGCTGCAGCTCGCCAAGCAGATGCGCCAGCGCAAGCAGAGCTATGCGACCAACAAGAGCAAGCTACAAAGCGATGTGAATACTTTCCAGTCCGCAAGCGCAAAGGGTTTATCTGTTGTGGACAAGCAGAAGCTTATGGACGGCATTGAGAGCTGCAAGACGCTCGTGATTGCGGACCGTGACGACATGGCACGTCTCAAGGACGAGCTCAAAGCCTGCGAGGATAAACTCGTCGAAGAGGAGGCCGAGGTCGCGGCCAAGAGCGCGCTGCTCGAGGAGGATGACAAGCTGCGTAAGGCGATCCAGGACGACGAGCGCGAGAAGATGCAGCGCGAGCGCGCTCTGTACCTGCAAGAAGCGCTCGAGGCGGAGCGCAAGCAGTTCCAGCGCGAGGCCGAGGACGACAAGCAGAAGCTCCACCTGGCGCTCAGCGCCACGATCGACAAGGAGAAGAAGCTGCTCGAGGAGGTGGAGCACCAGCGCGCCAAGGCACTTGCCTTTCAACAGCAACTGCATCAGACGCAGGTCGAGCACGCCCAGTGGAGAATTGAGACGAAGAACACACTATCATGTATGTTGGCGGCGCTCAAGCAGGATTTTGCGGCCGAGATGCAGGAGAAGGACGACAAGTTCACCTACGTGGTACAGTTACTGCGCAATGCGAGGGATGATATTGTGGCGCTGGGCGAGAGGAACAAAGAACTTGCGAAGCAGGTGCATGACATGATCGTGTGGGAAAAGACCTGGTGACCTAATGGTGTGTGGGTGGTCTAGGTAAGACTGCGTGGACACTACTGAGTGTGGCTCCGGATTGGACTACGTCGCTGCTGGTTAACTGTCTTGCTGTGCGTATTCTTCAGTGACAAAGGTGCCAGTATGCTCAGGCCAGGCTCTTCATCCTTTTCTTCTTCGTCGCTCTCGCTCCAGCCGTCAAACGATTCTGAGAACTCGTTCGTAGTGTCTTCATCCTCATCACTGCTACCCAGGTCGCACAGGTTATATAGGCGACCTAGGGAGTGTACTTCGCCTGAATCGAGGTCGGGGAAGCTATCCACGGACGAGAGGCTGCTCCAGCGGCGCTGCTGCAACCGCAGGTGGCGCATCCCAACGACCAAGACCTGGATCTGTTCGGCTCGGGCATCGAGAAGCTGACGGAGCTGGCTCATTATATCGTTCAGCTCTGTGATCTCGCGCTTGAGGCTCTCGTTCTCTCGCTTCAGATCGCATTCAATGTCGCTGTTGCTGCTGTGTGTTGGAAGCTGAACCGCCACGAAGCTATCGTCAACCTGCTCTTCGAGGCTGGCATGTTCACTGCTGCTGCTGCTGCTGCTGCTGTTGGGTGGAGTTCTGGTCCAGCGCGCGCGCTGCGTCGATACATGGCTCATGAAGTGGTTCCAGTACGCTGGCATCTTGCGCTCTTGTTGCTGGCCGTAGGAAATCGATGATTGGGCGACTCGATAGAAAGAGCAGAAGCACTGGCCGAATAAGAAATACAAGGTGACATGGCATTTGGTAGAGGAAAATGTAAATGAGCATGCGCTTTCGCACACTAAAGCTGTGCGCTGCTGCTAAGAATCTGATGGTACACACTGGGCTGGCACTTGAACTGGTTGGCTGGCTTGATGATGACTTGGCGACTTGCTGACTTGATGACTTGAGATGGGCTCATTCACACTACTCACTCATAGAGGAAGTTGAGTGGCGACGTGGACGATTTGTGTGTGGGGCTCGCGGACGCGCTGCGCAGGCGGTGGCACTGCGGCAGACGCTCACGCTCCTTCGTGAGTACGCGCAGCGCGCGGTGCTGCCAATCGGCGGTCGAGCGCACGTCGTCCGACGCCCTGAGCGCCACGAGCGACTGGAAGTCCAGCGGCGCCTCGGGTTCTTCCTCATCGTCTGCGTCCGCATCCTGGTCTTCAATTTTGTTGGGCAGACTGCTGCGAGGGAGCGAGGCGTCCGTATCGACAGAGGACGCGAACGATGAGCGCGAGTGTCCAGGGGAAATGGACGACGTCAGACTCTGGCTGCGCGAACGGCGACGGCGCTGCTCGCGCTCCTTGGCAAGACGGCGGAGCGCGCGGCGGTGCCAGCTGTCTTCACCATCCCCATCACCTTCTGCTGTTTCTTCGTCGGCCTTTGGGCCGTCGAGTTCCAAGAGTTGGCTGAAACTGGTCTCACCGCCGTCGTCGGTCGCGGATTCATTAGGGTCGTATGGGGGTGCGTCCTGAATGTCCACAGTTAGGTCCTGAGTGTCTACCTTAGTGGTATGAGGATGTCCAACTGTCGACTCGTGGTGGACACTGTCGTTCTGACGATGTTCATCGGTCGGCTTGTGGAAGACCCTGGCGTCTGCAGCAGTGCGCTCAACGCCATGAGCTTTTCCTTTGTCGGCGCCTGGAAAGTCAAAGTTCTTGAGCTTATCAAAGGTGTTTGGAGTTGTGGTGAACGCCATCGCTGTGCGCAGAGCGTCCACCTCGGAGGTGCGAGGACGTCCAGGTGTCGACTCGTGGTGAGCACTGTCGTTCTGACGATGTCCATCGGTCAACTTGTCTTGGACACTAGCATCCACATCTGTGCGTTCACTGCCACGAGCTTCTTCTATAGGGTAAGTTGGAGCAGCGGTACCGGTGAGCTTATCAAAGGTGTTCGGAGTTGTGGTGAACCCCATCGCTGTGTGGAGAGCATCCGCCTCAGAGATGGGAGGACGTCCGCCTGTGGACTCCTGGTGCACTCTGTCGCTAACACCCGTGTGTTCAACGCCACGAGTCTCTCCTAGACTGCCGGTGGGAGGAGCAACGTCCTTGGCGCTGTCACCAATCCACACCGTCCCGATCTCCTTCAGATCATCACAGAGCTCGTCTTCAGCCGCGTCTTCTGCTTTCACGCGGGCCACTGGGTCGAGCATCATGTGGAGATCCTTCTGCTGGACTTGAGCTTCGACCGAGTTGTCTTCCGGTTGTCCAGGGACAGTCACTGTTCTCAGCTCCGAGAACCGCTGATCATCATGGTCGACCAAATTGTCTTTCGGTTGCACTTGGTTTTCCTTCTTTGACTCCGAGGGAGAAAACCGCGGATCGTCTTGACCGAGGGCGCGGAACACGGCGGGCGTGACGCGCAGACGCTTGGCGCGGACGTCCTCGACCTCCTTGATGCGTGAAATGATGCGGTGCGCGTCGAAGAGACTCACCTGCGCGTGGTGCAACTCACTCTCGAGCGAGCCAATGTGCGCCACGAGGCTCTTATTCACGCGCTGGAGGCCGTCGTTCTTGTACAAGTAGTATTCGCACACGGCCTGCAGCGACCGCGGGCTGCCGGTTGTCAGCGGCGCACTGCCTTGGTGGATAGCGAGAGGTAGCGGCGATTTACTCAACTGGATTGCAGCGTTAATGAGCTGCTGTTGGTCCTGCTCGGCAGCCTCGATTTTCTCTTCGACCCAATCGGTATAGCTCGAGAGCATGGCCTTTCCGGCCACAGGCACCTTGGGCAGCGCGGCACGCGTGCAGTGGTCCGCCATGGAGACGAGGGAGAGCGTGCGGTCGCGGCCTACGACGTCGGGCACGAGCAGCAGGAGGCGACGTGTCTGCTTGAAGAGGAGCGCTTGCCAGTCGAGCAGTGCGCGAGGGAGCCACTGCGAGAGAAGAAGAGTCGATAGACAGAGCAGCGCGGATTGAGAAATGAGCTCTTTGAGGGCCAGCAAAAGTGACAGAGGAGGCCTACGTACCATGCTCTTTCTCGGAGACGCTGGTTGCTGGCTGGCTGGTGACTGAGATAATGAGCAGCTGCGTGGCTCTCTACAGACCTAGGTCTGGTGCTGACGAGGCGTTGCTGGTGCTGTCCAGGCTGACCGAGCTTGTCGGCTTCTTTGGGGCTCTTCGCATGGCGTCGCGTCCTTTCTCACTGAGATGTTAACACTGGTGGGCGGGCGGCTGAGAAAGTCTCTGCGCTCTTACGATAAATAACTGTTATTTATCGTGAAAGAGCACACTCGCTGCACTCGCTGGAATGTGCTACCTCACTCTTCAGTAACGGACTACAAGCTTTCAAGGCTGTATCGAAATCCTCGATGAGAGGATGTCGCTGTTCAGTATAAGATCGAGAAGAGCGAGGTCTTTATTGCCCAGGACTTGCTCCAGTAGTAGCCAAGAAAGCGGCGAGAAGTCGAGCGGTGCGAGATCTTCATTGCTCAAGGCCTGTGGGCATGAGCCTTGTCGTCACGGCGTGAGCTGCGGCGCTTGACACAGATAAAAGATTGCCATCGTGCAGGGAGAAATGAAAATGAGTAGTGTCTACGCATGGTGAGCTCTCGTCGCCGATGAGCAACAATGAGGTGTTCGTTACACTAAAATGGTTTCAACAAAATTTCAGATTGTCCCGTAAACGAGTGGGGCCACACGTATTGACGCACTCCACTATGTGGATGCGACACAATCATCTTCAAATATGGAAGAAGCCAGCAAAAGCATACAATTGCCAAGTGTAGCGCAAAGTGCTGTGTGATTGCCAGTGGAACAATTGGCGATTGTACCAGCCGATCTCCCCTTCCATAGTGTACGCAAGTGTGTACGAGTCGGAGCGAGTGGGCGGTGTATGATTTGGCGCGAAAACGCCCGAAAACGGGACCGTTACGAGGACGAAGCAGGTTTTTTGTTTTTTTCTCTTGGAATGAATTCATAAAAAACTCGATCAGTTAGTTACTCAGAAGCGCTTTTGTGGCAACGCACCAACAAACCAGCCGACGAGGCGCCAAGTCGATCGAGAACGTGTCAAGATCGAACATCTCGCGCGCATACCTTATACTTGACTTGACTTGACTATGCGCGTAGCTTCACTCACTGTATGCTCGCGCGCACGTGACTGGCTGCAGCCTGTGGCTCGCGGCCGCCGCCTGTTGAGGAGGAGTAGGCCATGGCCACGACCATACCCGTGAACGCGAGCAGACTGGCGCCCGTACGCATGTTGTGCAGCCTCCCCCAGCGCGTGAGCGTCGTCTGTAGCCATGATTTCCCCCTCGAGCGGCAGATGCGCGGGTTCACGAGCTGGTGGTTGAGCTCGAGCATCTTGACGACTGTGAACGGCGCGATTGCGATCATCAAGCAGCCACTTGCGAGCCAGAGGCTGCGTGGGAAATGGATCACGCCTATGAGCTGCTGAGCCTGCGCCAGTTGTTGCTGCTGCCGCTCGCGCTGCAAGAAGAACACAACGAAGGCGCTGAGGCCACTGCCCACGGCCATGGGGCCCTGCATGCGCGCCGCGTAGAAGTACATGCGGCGGAAGAAGGGCGCCTGGAACGCCAGCTCATCCGTCTCGAGCAGCGCTGGGTGCTGCGCCACGGAGATGAACATCGCGGCGCCCGCGAAGACGCCCGCGAGCGTTGTGGCCGCGACCTTTGCCAGCGCTTCTGCGTGCAGCGCCGTCGCTGTCATCTCCCCAGCCGTGGCAAGGAGATGAAGAACGAGCGGGGATGACGGCGGTGATGAGCTCTTGGTGACGTTGGTGTGTGAAGAGAAAGCTCAAGTGACACCAGTATGACGTGTGGATAGTGGAATACTGATAGCTACACGTCAATAAATTGAATCTTGGTCCTCTTTGCGTATACTGCATACAAGCACAGCGAGTTTCTAGCAAAATATGCATACAGAGAAGTAAACGATGGACGAGCTGCATTGACGAATCATGAAGGCAAAGCTAACGTCTTGGTAGATACATGCTTACAAGCGCTTTTCACGCAGCATCTCGGTCTTAAAGTCACGTTCTTGGCTTACTGGATGGTCGTGGTGATGCGCTGGGAGACCTGGTAACCGCTCGACGAGCTCCCGAGCCCCACAAGCATGGTCGCAAACGCCACGAGACTCACACCCGTACGCACGTTGTGCAGCTTCGACCAGCGCTTGAGCGACTTCTTCATCCACGACTTGCCCTCAGCAAGACACTGTTTCGAGTCCATGAGCTGTTTGTTGAGCGGGATCATCGTCACGGCCGTGTACGGAAGGATCGCCACCATAAGACAGCCGCTCACGAGCCACACGAGCGGCATCCCGACGGACTTCTCCTTCTGCAAACAGTAGGCGGCGATCGCGCTGGCCCCGCTCAGGATCGCTAACGGGGCTTGCATCCCAGCGGCTTTCGGGTACATGTGGTAGAAGAACGGCACTTGGGCCGCCAGCTCGTCTGTGTCCACGACCGCTGGGTGTTGCACCACGGTGATGTATGTGGAGGCTCCGGCGAAGATGCCGGCGAAGCCCGTGGCGGCAACCTTGGCGAGAGCTTCAGCGTCGAGGGCCATGGTCTTCAGATTGATTAGCTTGGTTAACTGGTTGGTTGGCTTGTCTTGGAGCTAGAGAAATTGGGAATGTTTCAACGTTGTAGTCTGTGATGGAAAACTGACGGACTGGGAACGGTAGGTGATGGTAAACAGCCTGAGCGGGGAATGTGATTATGAGGCAAATGTTGACTGTAAATAGTTGTTTGTGCGGACCCTCATTAGCCTCTTCTTCGCAACTGTCACATATAGGTCGTCTAAACTGTTATTTACACGTCATGCAAAGTGAAGACGTGCGAATATTATTAGTTATGCGTCAGTCAGTCCTGGGCAAGCATGGATCAAGGATGTTGAAGACACCAGTTGCCTCAAATCTGCTGGTGGTGAAAAGATACTGAGCTGCATTATGATACTGGACTTGCGTCTTGGCTCGGACTCGTCGGACGCTTACTGGACGATCGTGGCGACGTTCACCGTGACTTGGGGACCACTCGCCTGCACGAGCGCGACGATCATGCCCGTGAACGCCGCAATGCTCACGGCCGTGCGAACGTTGTGCAGCTTGGCCCAGCGCTTGAGCGTCTTGTTCATCCACACTTTGCCTTCCGTGTGGCAAATCGTGGGGTCCATGAGCTGGTTGTTCAGCGGCATCATCATTCCAACCGTGTACGGCACAATGGAGACTAAGGCGCAGCCGCTGACGAGCCACACTAGCGGCATCTCGACAGGCTTCTCCTTCTGTAGGTAGTGGACGGCAATCGCGCTGACTCCACTCAGAATCGCAGTCGGTCCCTGCAAGGCAGCGGCTTTCGGGTACATGTGGTAGAAGAACGGCACCTGCACCGTGAGGTCGTCCGTGTCCTTCACTGCTGGGTGTTGCACCGCGCTGACGTACGTGGCGGCTCCGGCGAAGATGCCTGCGAGGCCCGTGGCGGCGATCTTGGCGAGAGCTTCGGCGTCGAGAGGTCCCATGCTTGAAGAGCTGCTCGGTTGATAGGTTGCTTTGGGGGGCTTGGACGGAAGCTGGTGGATTTGGAAATGAGAGCAACTCAGTGCGAGGCGGTGCGTTCAAGGATCGTGGGTGACAGAGGAAGGGTTGATGGATGGCTGTATGTTGTTGGCTGCAGCAGGCAACGGGCGCATGCATGAGGCACAAAAATAAATGTTATTCGCGCGTCACGCACACCGGTACGCTTGCGACGCGCGAATATCAGTTTGAGCTTTCCTATTGCATGTAGTACACGCGTCCTTTCCAGCTCCTTGACATTGAAGACGCGAGATGCCCGAGCCAACCGACAGTGAAAGCGAGAATGCCGCTGTATCAGAGCGTAATGCGTACCAGCAGCAGCAGCAGTCGCCACCCACCACCAACAGACGCATGAGCCGCCTGCGCGCGGAGAAGCTCATCGCGCAGGCGTATCGTATCCCGAGTCTGCACGACGACAAAGGCAACACGAACGAGACGATGAATCCGCATCAGCAGTATGCGGCTACGAATCGCGGCAGCTCCCAGGGCTCTATGAACACTAGTTCTGGTGCTGCTGCTGTTGCTGCAGGTCGACCGCGTCCTATGAACCGCCTGCCGTCACGAGGAGCGCTGTCGTCGGCGGCGGCGGCGCCCACGCATGAGCTCTATCTACAGCAGTCGGGCGTGCAGTTCTACGTCGAAGACCTGGTGAAGAAGCTTCAGGAGCAGCGTCCAGAGCAGCCGGCGACTTTCATCGCGAGTTACTTCAGCAGCGTCATGAAGGGAGCCCAAGTGGGCGGCTGCGCGTTCGAGTTCGTGAACGCCACGATGCAGAACCGCTTCGCGTTCCTCGCGCAGCTGCAGAAGACCATTGCGAGCGTCGACGCGAACATGCGTGAGTCTTATTTTGTGCATGGTGAATTTGTCTGTGCTCTTACAGAGAGTGGCAGCGTATGAATGGGGCTCGCTGTACTGTCAGAACTCACGCTGGACGACTTCGCGGAGCTCGTCTGGTGTCAGTGCCGCGACTTCCCTGCGCAGATGCTGCAGCAGGCGACGCACCATCTGAAGGAGACGGACGACGGCCAGGTGCGCGCAACGCTCAAGGCGTTCATGAGCGCGTTCAGTGCCTGCTTCCTGTATAACGGTTTGACTTTTTGATGCTGCTTTGGAGACCAAATTGTTGTCAGGGCTTACCTGTTGTGTGCGTTGTATGGTGCCAGAGTTTCTCAGTCGCGCGTACGACATCTACGGCGAGATGCAGGCGTCGAAGGACGGCCGCGTGTTATCACCCCGTGCTGGGAGTAGCAACAACGTCCGCTCTGAAAGGTGAGTGTGTTCTTTGATGTCTATTCATCGATGAGCATCCTCATTGTTAGCGGTTATGTGTCAAACCCCAGCATCGCAAACGCCATGGCCGCCGACCGTGTCGTCGCACACCTGCGCGTGGTCGCCCAACAGAACACGTACGCCATTTGCTTACTCGCTAGTGAGGGCATTTAGCTGGCGATCGCATCGTTATCTATCTCTCACACCCGCACGTTCTACGATACCGTCGCAGCTTCAGCATTCCGCCGATGCTCGAGATCGAGGCCGTGGTCTACAAAAGCGCCAACTTCAAAGAGGTGCGTGCTTGTTCATGTTTACCGCTTCACACAATCAGTCACTTCACACAGATATCCCATCCCACAACCTCACTCACATTGCACACGTGTGGATAGTTTTGCGCGCGCTTCTACGAGAGCCCCGCGATCGCCACCAACATCTTTGATCTGCAGCGCGCATTCCAGACGCTCGGTTGTGGAAGTGGCGCCAAGTGAGTGAAAACAGGATTCAAAAGTGTCCGGAATATACATGGTCTGCAACTTATCTGCATACTTTATCCCTGATAAGTCGTATACTATACTGCTCAAACTGTAACGATTATCCGGCGCTTCCATGTGGCACGGCCGTCATTCCTTTCCGCACATCACACACGCACATTTCCACACCTGCCGCGGAAGAGATCGAGTCATGTTCAGCCGCCCCGCGTCGTCTACGACGACGTCGCGCTTCGGCGGTGCGCGCACATCGAGCGCCAGCAGCACTTCCAGCAGTGCAACTGCAGGAGCCTATGCGACCGCGTCAATGCGTGCCAAGTCGTCTCTGGCAGCTCCTACCGCGTCCTCGGCAGCGCGACGCGCCGTCACGGACGAGAACCGCGTGCCGTCGTACGCTCGTCCGACGCGGTCCACGGCGGCGGCGGCCGCTGCATTGAACCACGCAGACGTCGAGATGAAAGATGTGTCAGCACCTTCAGCCACAGCTGCTGGTAGAGCGCGAACGACGCAGACAGGAGCTGCTGCTGGCAGGACGGCGTACTCGAGACCGATCCTCAGAGAGCACACGGCGAACGTACCAGCAGCGAGAACGACGACAACCGGTACGCTGTATATATCCGTTTATATAGATTGATACGTTTTTCACAAGTGCTAACTCGTTTTGTGCGTGTAAACGCAATGGGGCAATGTGCAGGTCGTTTTCAGGGCACGACGACTGCGGCGATTCGTACTTCCACGATGTCTCGACCGACAACGACGTCGAGACCAACGACGTACAGCAACAACGGCCACTTCCAGGGATCCACAGCAACCACGCCAACAGCAGTCAGTGCTACTCGAACCAGTGCAAGCCGATACCAGCTGTCTACCGCACGAACCTCGGCTACGGGCTCCACGGGATCGTTTAGAAATGGAACAACGAGACAACCAACATCTCGAACGGCATTCAGCAACCCAGGCCAGTACCACAACCGACCCACTGCGCAAACTTATGGACAAACGCAAGTGCAACCACCACCAGCTCCTGCTCATGCATATCAGACACAGCAAGCCTATGGCATGCAGCAGGCTGCAAATTCAAGCCAGCAGCACGGATACCAAGCACAACAAGACGCTACTCAGTACTCCTCGGCATCAGCTGTACATCAGTCATATGAAGCGCAGCAGCAACAGACTCAGTACCAGCAAGAACTTCAGCAGCAGCAACAACAGCAGCAGCAGGCGCAGAAAGCTTGGAGTCTTCAGGATTTTGAGATCGGAAGGGAGTTGGGTCAGGGAAAGTTTGGTCAAGTGTACCTCGCTCGCGAGAAAAACTCCAAGATGGTGGTGGCACTCAAAGTGCTCGTGAAGGAGCAGCTCAAGGCCGCGGGTGTCGCTCACCAACTGAAGAAGGAGGTGGAGATCCATTCACGAATTCGCCACAACAACATTCTCCCGTTGTACGCGACGTTCCAAGACGACACGCGAGGTAAGGATCTCATTTTGTGCGTTGCCTAAAGTCGTGGCATGTCGTGTTGATTACTTGCAATGCATGTTTATTGTATTACAGTGTACTTGGTGCTGAAATACGCGGGTGGCGGAGACCTGTACAAGAAGCTTCGCGTCACACCTGGTCGTCGGTTCGTCTGCTGTCATTTGTGCGTGGTGCTGCTGAAAACCATGATATTGATTCTTTTTCGACGATTGTGCTCTGGACAGGTTTAGTGAGCGGGATACTATGCTTTACATCGCCCAGCTCGTCAGGTTCGAAGCGTGTAGTTGTATCCGTGCTGTGATTGTAGTTGTTATTGCTGATCTTTGTGACGATGAATTCTTTTGTGCAGTGCGCTGGAAATGTGCCACCAGCAGCACGTGATCCATCGCGACATCAAGCCAGAGAACCTGCTCATCTCCGACGAGGTACAGCTTTCGATAAACTTGGACTGGAGATGTGTGCTATATTGACACCGTTTGTGACTTTCTACGTGCTATATGACAGGGGGAGATTCTCCTTGCTGACTTTGGATGGTCTTCAGCGAATGTTACTGCTGCGTGCGTTGTGTGTGTCGAGAATCCCTTCGTGGTGTGTTTGGGAAGAAGCTTATGTATCCTTTCTCGATTACCTTCTGCAGCACCCGACGTGACACGCTTTGCGGCACATTAGACTATTTATCGCCAGAGATGATTCGCGGCGAGAAATACGACGAGTCAGTGGACATCTGGGCAATCGGTATCATCATGTACGAGCTGCTCGTAGGCAAACCGCCGTTTGAAGCGCCGGTACGTTTTGTTCGCTTATGTGTGTGTGTGTGTGTGTGTGTGTATTAAATGCCTCTCATCTAGTATCTCACAAGGGCTATTATTTGACTGTATTCTAGGGCCAAAACGAGACGATTGAGCGCATTACGGAGGGCGCGCTCTTTGTGCCACCGCACGTCTCGCTCGCCGCCAAGGACCTGATTTCACGGGTGCGTTTCCTTCCTTGACTCCGGCCGGTTAATTCTGCTCTATGTCGTGTGCTAAGGTCACTCTCATCCTGACTCCTTGTTCTCCATGCTGCTGATGTAGATTCTTCAAAAGCGCCCTGACCACCGCCTGACGATGCAGGAAATCAAAGCCCATCGCTGGTTCGCCCCGCTCGCCATCCGCCAACGCGCTGCCCAACGCGGAGTTTTGTCGAAGCCAACCGCTGAACCTGAGCCGAAGTATGCCAGCATCTAACCGACAACAGAGAGAAATCAGTAGAGGTTGCCCAGCGATGTCGCTGGTGAAATGTAACAAACGCAAGTGAATGACGAATGCATACCACACATCACTCAAACGCCGTGTGTGTAAAGCGCTGCTGCTACTGACCTTGATCTGTTTGGTCTGTGATGAATGCACCCAAAGCGGCAGCGTGTCCCTCTATTGTATTTGGTCTGCATTGCAAACCGTTTGACTATACATGTACAAGTTGTTCGCTGGATCATCAGCATGTCAAGCGAGGTCAGAGAACGACACTGTATGACCCCCTGTCAGCACGAGCAACGCACCACCTCTTGGTTCACTATCGTTCACCGCGGAAGGTGTTCGCAGGCGCGACTGCTCTCGTTATGCTGGGCAACACACTGTGTCTGTTACCGCTTGAATTCACTCGTGCGTTGCACCGTTCTCAAGCGCTAGGCAGTCGCGTAAAGCGCCTGAAAATCGCTCTGCAGAGAACGAAATCGATTGCGGTCACCTGAAACACGCGCGAAGCTGCTCTCGTGCGCCCTCTCTGTCGACGAAGCGCGGTGCTGCGACAGAGAAGCATTCACGCACTTCGCCATCGTCCGACGCGCACGTTATCGAGGAGATTCAAAAGTGAGTGAAAGTAACAAAATAGGGTGCACCAGCACACCGTAAAGTGCAAAATTAGCGAACAGAGAAAAATACACCAAAATACGGTGATTTTTCTTACAAGCACGTCTCATTTTACGAAAATAGTTTCAGAAGAAGGTGAAGCAAACTAAAATTGGTACAAAACACGTTGGAATGTTCGCAAGCCACTCCGACGAACCCCCGCCCAAGCAATAGGGCATCGCCTTCTTCATGCGCGGGGAAGAAGCGGGAGTTCGGTCGGCGACGAGGACGATCGCGCATCACCAGCAGTACGCCCAGCACAAGCAACAGCAGAGTACACAGCACGCAGAGCAGGTCAGCGCCTCCATCAGCGGTTGTACAGGGAGTCGGCTGTTATAACAACGAGCGTCTTTGTCCACCACCACCACTAGCAGCAACCTAGTGCAACCGCACAGTCACGAGTGTAAGTGGAAACGCGCAGACGCGAAAGAGCTGCTTTGCTACCATGAGCCGCCTGGCCACCATCCGCAGCAAGCTCAACCAGCTGCGCATCCCGGAGCTGCGCAACGTGCTCGTGGACCTGAACCTCGCGCGCTCGGGGCGCAAGATTGAGCTCGTGGACCGCATCGCCATGACGCTCGAGGTACTATCTATTTATTTGCTTTTCGCATGGAATTTGTATCAGCGGTTGCATTTGTTAAGGGAGAAAGGGGGGGAGTATGCCGACAGGAGGCGAGGAAATCCAACTGGACACGAATAACTAACGTTAGCGTGTGTGATTGACTTGCTATCATGATGAAGTCGTTTGAGGCGAAGGCAGCAGAGAACAATTCGAACCACGCGACGTCGGCGTTCTACACGGACCAGCTGAGCGCCGGGCTGCGCAGCATCGACGTACAGTTGCGCGCGTCCCGGCCGCAGATGCACGGCAGCGGTCAGGCGACCCCGTACACGCCATCGGGATCGCACGCCGTCGCACTGGGCCATGCGCACCCAGCCTCTCACTACGCGAGTGGAACATCCACGGCGCACCGCAACATCCCGAGCTACCATGGCGCCCCAGCGTACCATCAGCAGCACAACCACAGCAACCAGCGGCCACCAGCGCTGCCTCCGGGGCTTTCGCCATTGTCAGCTTCAGGTGGACGTCCCAATGGCGGCGTCATGAAGTCGGCGAATCGCATACTGAGCGGCCCAGACGGGTCAATGACGCTCACGCCCACCCCAGCGCCCGAGTTGAACGGCGCAAGATGCTATTGCAATGGTGACAACTCGAGCGGGACGGTCGTCAAGTGCGCAAGGTGTCGGAAGGGCTTCCACGCAAAATGCAACCAGATCCCACCGGTAAACAGCCACTTATGCTATCTACACTGATGCTTTATTCGTGTGCTAACACTCTGTGCGATCAATATGGACAGACTGCGACTGAATGGTACTGCGAGGTGTGTCGAGCCGATATTTATGATCCATTCTACACTGTGAAAAGGCGGATCATCCCGGGCATCACGGTGCAGTTTGTGCGCTCGCCGTCCGTCTATCGGTTCAGCTATTCGATCTCGGACAAGGACATCAACGACATGTACTCGAAGCGCGACGCAAAGCCGGGTACCATGACTCCGGGGTCGCTCGAACTGCAGCTGCGGTGCTTTCAATTGAAGGACGATCTCGCGAATGGCACGTGCTGGCCAACATCAACGACAGTCTCCGTGAACGGCTTCAACGTGCCGATCATTCAGCGTGCGCCTCCAGGACAGGCAAACCCATCGAAAGTGCTGCGTGAGCTCCCCGCGAACCTGTTCCCGTTCACGCGCGTGGGCTCAAACAAGGTCGAGATCCGCACCAGTGACAGCCCGAGCATTTTTGTATTTATGGTTCAGATTGTCGAGGTGCGTGACGTCAACGACCTGATCAAGGAGACGAAGCTTGCGTCCGAAGCCATCAGTTACGAGCAGGCGAAGCAGGACGTGATCAAGTCGTTCGGCGACGAGGACGAGGATGACGTCGTGGCGCTGAGTACGATCTTGTCCGTGCGCTGTCCGCTGGGTCTGTGCGTTATCGACCTGCCCGCGCGAGGACTCCACTGCAAGCATTTGCAATGCTTTGACCTGAGGACATTCCTGCAATTCAGTAAGAAGGCGCGCTCGAAGGCGTACCGGTGTACTGTGTGTCATAATGTAGGTGCTTGCGAGAGCTTTGGGTTGCTGTTGTCATGTGGGAAACTAACCCTTGTGTGTGTGTGTGTTGTACTTGTTTCAGTTTATCAAAGCGTCGGATTTGCGGATCGATCCTTATTTTAAGAGGCTGCTAGCGGATGTGGAGCATGACGAAGAGCTGGAGGAAGTGGAGATCCTACCGGACGCGTCCTGGAGAAAACGGATAACAGAAGATGCAGAACCTCCGCATCCTTCGAAGCGAGTCAAAACCGAACAGGTGGAGGCGCCAGCCTCCGGAACAGTGTCTGCGAGCGAGTCAACAAGCAATAGCAGTGCTTCTACTGGTGCTGCTGCTGCTATGACAACGAACGACGCAACCGATCCGGGATCCAGTGGAGCGCCATTTGAGATCGACCTGTCGCTGAGTAGCGACGAAGAAGACGGTGATGATCCAGCTCAAGCACCTGCAGCAGCAAACCGTGCTACCTCATCATCTCAACTGCCACCTCCAGCTGTGAACACCTCGTCTGGACTCGGGTCCTCGGTCTTGCTCGACGAAGACGTGGCAGTGCTGACAGTGGACAGCGACGTGTGGGATACGAACCGTTCGACGTCAGCAAACAACGAAATGCAACTCGCCAATGCGCTTGGCATGGGCAACGGCAATGGCGCGAACGGTGACATGTTCCCATTCCCGCTGGACGACAGCATCTTCGCAAGTTTGGCACCGAGCAGCAATGGCGGTACCCATAGCGGCTCAGGGCAAATTGGCTCGACGGGAAACTGGAACCAAATGTACGGAGGGGGCATGCCGTACATGAGCAGCTCCATGCCAATGACCTCATCAGCGTACCCGTCGGCCAGCGCGTCGTGGAATCCGCCATCGTCGTCTTCCGGACTGATGCAGCACCCGGAAGTGGATCTGGCGAGCACGATGGCAATGTTGTCGCAGGACACGCCCCCTCAGATCAACCGAAGACAGCAGTCGCAGATGGCGCGACCTGCAGAGCATGACCCACTCGACATCATCTGTCTCCTGGACAGCGACAGCGATTAGCTGAGATGAAGAGACAAAGGCATTCGACTGCAGAGTGAAAGTATAGGGCAGGGAGCAAAAGTCTGAGATTCAGAGAGAGAGAACAGGAGAGACAAGAGGGAGCGGGTGGGTAGCTGACAGATTAGAGAACATGGATGCGGGTGATGTTGTTTTGAGCCTTTGTTGTGACAAAGTTCATCGCGCGTTGATGCTTGTTTGTGAAAATGTTGGCGTACAGTATTGAATGCCGATAAGTACGATCTCCACTAACTTCTGGTTGGGCAGCCAAACAACGGCGAAACACAAAAGCAAAGCCAAGCGAAAAAGCAAGCGAGAGGTCATGTCGTCGACGGTGCTGGAGCAGCTACGCGCGGAGCAGGAGGCGATCGAGTCCTACGAGCGCGCCATCATCTCGATCCTGAATGACAAGCCCCGCAACGTACGTTCTCCCCGCCTCTCTCTCTCTCTCTCTCTCTTGGTTCTTTCGTCTGCTCCCTGTGTTGTTACGCGTCCGCAATGAGGAGATATCCTTCGTGCTGCTGTCCTTAATGGGTTGTTGCTAACACTGTGCGCGCGTGTTTCTGCATGCATTTATCGCTAAATGCAGCACCGAGGCCGCGTGCTGCACGGGCACAAAGTGAGCAACCTGCTCGACCAGGTCGTGGAGCACAGCACGCACGTGAAGGAGCTCTACGATGACAAGGACAAGTACGTTTGCGACCGCAACAGAGTGTGTATGAGGGTTGGTTGACTGGATGACTTGATGGCTAACTCGAGATTGTGTATGCCTTGTGTACGATCAGGACGTTTGAGGAGGAGACCGAGAGCATGCGCGGCCGCGCGATCTTCACGTCGTTCTACGAGCAGCTCAAGGGCATCCGCACGTTCCACCGCAAGTACCCGAACACGGCCATCTCGCACGAGCCGAGCCTCGACGACGCGCTCAACCCGCAGATCCCGGTGCGTATATCTCACAGTTGTCACGACGTATGTTACTGCTAGTTGCTGACTCGACTCTGTGTGTGTGATTGCAGTTTTCCGGTGAAGAGCGATTCGGCAAATACGTGGATCTGCACGAGTTCTACTCGCGCTTCCTCAACATCCCCGCGCTCAAATGGTTTGTGCAATTATGCATTTGGAATTCGTTGTGTATAATGTCTGCTATACGAACGTCTAATCGCTTGATGAAACCTCTGTGTTGGACAGGCAAGTGGTGAAGCATAGCAAATCGGACCGTGCGTCTTCAACGCGTCGCTCGCGCAAAGCAACCAAGGCGAACGGCGAAGACAAGCAGCAAGTACAAGAGTACGAGGACACGACGCCGCACGTGGACTATTTCACGTACCTGGCGTGTGTCTCGGACTTTTCGGCGATCCCTGCGCTTGAGAAGACCCGGTCGACCGAGTTTCAGCAGTATTTGCAGGACCTAAAGAGCTATTTATTGGATTTCTACCGCCGCACCCAGCCTCTCGTGGATCTGGACGACGTTATCGCGGAGACGAGCGCCAAGTTCGACAAGGAGTGGGCTCTGAACCAGGTCAGTGGTTGGGATTCCCACATTGTGAATGGCGAGAACGGTACCAGCAGCAATGGCAATGGCACGTCGACTCCGGACTTCTTTTGCAAGTACTGTGACAAACAGTTTACTTCGGAAGGCACGTATAGCGGCCACTTGAACGGCAAGAAACACAAGAAGGCGGCTGCAAACGCTGAAGCCGCAGCGGCGAGCCAGCAGAACGGCGGTGAGAGCAGCACCTCGAAGGCAGAGGAGGCGCAGGAGAAGCGCAAGGCCATCGCATTCGACGAAGTGCTGATCCGCCGCATGTGTGAGCTGCTCACGGAGGTCATACACGCGACGATCTCGTATCTGGAGCTCAAGCAGACGCGCACGCACGAGGAGCTGCTCGCGGAGATCGCGGAGGAAGAGGAAGGCTCGTTCTCGGACGTGGACGTGGAGAACGCCAACCTTGAGGGTGACGACGACGAGCAGCCGTTCTACAACCCGCTGAACTTGCCGCTCGGCTGGGACGGCAAGCCGATCCCATACTGGCTGTACAAGCTGCACGGCCTGGGTGTCGAGTACAAGTGCGAGATCTGCGGCAACCACAGCTACTGGGGCCGTCGCGCCTTCGACCGCCACTTCCAGGAGTGGCGCCACGCGTTCGGCATGCGCTGCCTCAAGATCCCGAACACCAAGCACTTCCACGACATCACACTCATGCGCGACGCGATCCAGCGTAAGTTTTGCATTGGGTTTGCTGGCGTTGGGAATGGTTTTGAGTTTGTGCTAATGGTTATTGTTGTTGCTTTGTATTGCAGTGTACGAGAAGCTGAAGGACCAGATCGACGCGGAGAACTGGAACCCGGAGCACGAAGAGGAGTTCGAGGACTCAGAGGGCAACGTGCTCAACCGGAAAACGTATGAAGACCTCGCGCGACAGGGGCTCTTGTAGCTTGACTTGTTCTTAGCAAGCGCGCCCTGCTGGATCACTTTGCTGAGAGAGAAAACGCACGCAGCCTTTACCAAGAGTGTCCACGAGGACATTTCAGACAATACAAAATCTGTCCACCTCAACGAGTCAATACACCACACTTCGGAGCTCTAATGCGCGTTGAATTATTTTAATATACTCCTGCGAATTGGAGGATGTTATATGAAATACGCACACGTGTCGTCGTCTGGCCTCTCCTTCCCCCACCCACAAATGAAGCTGCTGGTGGACAATATTATCGTTCTCTGCGCGACATCAAAACACCTAACACTACCTACACACTTACTTGTCCTTGTCGCCCTTGATCTCCGTGCCCTGGAACTTGTTGAAGCCGAGCGGACACGTGCGCTGCTTGAGCTTGATGAGAGCCTGGTTCATAATCTTGATGATCGAGCACTCGGCCCAGACCTCATGGCGCTTGCGTGAGCGCAGCGGCAGGTCCGTGATCTTGATCGAGTCGGTCCATTCCGTCGCGGGCGGCAGCTTGAGCAGCGGCGTGTTGCAGTCCGTGAGCTCGTTCGGCAGCTTGTATTTGTAGAAATGGTATGCATCTGTGTCGCTGTGCACGAAGCCGTACTTCTGGCAGTAGTGCACGCCCACGGGCGGATCCACTGGCATCACTACGGCCAGTGAGTCGCTGCATGGGTTCTCCATCTCGTCAGTCACAAAGTCCCAGTACTCGCGGTCGTCGTTCATGAACTGCGGGTGGGTCACGCCCAAGTTGCTCATGATCGTGTGCTTGATGCCGTGGTTGGCGGCCGCCACGGCGTACGCGTACATCTCGACCATCCAGTCGCTCGTCTTGTTGCGGCCAAGCACGACGAAGTGCGAGTAGTCGTTGATCATGCGCTTCATGTCGCTCACGGTCACGATGTACGGCGGGCCCGTGCCGGCGTAGTACTCGCCCGCGTCCTCCTTGGTCACTTTGATGCATGGCTTGCCCGTGCACAAGTGCTCGAGCTTCTCGCGGTTGCCCTCGTTGAACCAGCCCGAGCCCATGTAGTTGTACCAGTCCTGCGCGATGGCGAAGCCGTCCTTGACCGTGTCGCTCACCGAGCTCTTGTCACGCTTGCCGTGGTAGTACTTGGCCATGCTGCGGCCCGTGTTCACCTCGAGCGGCTTGAAAAACACAAAGTCAGCGTCCACAAGCACGAGGAGCTCGCTGTTGATCGGTGGGTCAGCGTGCTGCAGGAAGTGACGCAGTGCGAAGGGTTTGTTGTACGGCGTGTAGTGGTCATCGATGCCCGGCTCCGGGTGCGGCGAGTAGCTCGGCGTGAAGTGGTGCCGAAAATCGTAGTAGAACGTCGGCTCCTTGAGCACGGCCTCGCGTTCGGCGTCCGTGCAGCCCGAGAGGATTTGCGTGATCGGGCCGCGCTGGCCCACGGCCATGGCTGAGAACTGAAACACGGTCTGCAGCAGCAAACGCTTGCCCTGAGTGCAGCTCATGCTGAACACGATGTGCATCTCGCTCGGGTCCTCCTTGCCCTGGTACAGCTGCGCGTGCACTGCCGGGGCTAGCGACGGCAGCTCCGTGGGCGTGGCCAGGATCTCGACTGTCGTGTCCACCGCCGTGCCGTTCGTTTCGTGGTCCTCGCGCTTGACGTTGTGGTGCGATGGGTTGGCTGAGTGCAGCGCCGGCAGCCCATTGCTCACCTCGGTCGTGCTACCGCGTGACACGGACGCCATGCCGTAGTAGTTGAGCACGCTCACGATCACAAGCCCGAGAACCACGAGCGCCATGATGCGCGAGCGCCCGCTCTCCGACGAGCTCCTTACGCGTGTCATCATCTTGGTACCAGGAGCTCTGCTGCTGCGACTGGGTTGCCGAATGACTGAACTGCTAGGAGGAAGAGGGCGTCAGTTAGTCAGTCAGTCACATTTCGAGAGACGTCCATTATTCTGGATTCCATTTTCACCCAATCGCAGATAGACCTTCCAGAAATGAGAATCTCTTAAACATTATTACCCTCATAAAAAATTATTCCGTGGTTTATCATGCTTCAACAAACGAGGTGAAGCCCCGCTGAAGCTCGCCTTTGCGGGAAAACGCCAGCCGTGTAGCCGTATCTTGCCACAAAAAAGCAAGTTGGAAACCTCTGAAAACGGATACGGAGGAGAGAGGCCAAAAAGGCTACTCGGAAGTAACACACAGGTGTGTTACTTCACTGCCTGCTAGCCACGTCGCTGGCGTCATCACCGCCAGAATCCGCTCTTGAGTTGCATTTTTGCAGCTCCCAAGAAACCACGCTCGTTCATGAAGGTTCGTCATATCTGGACGAAGGTTGAGCACCTCGAAGCTTTGAACAGGGCGCCAGTTGGAGAATTCCAGTCTTACGATTAAACCCACGGAAATGCTCTCCTTTCAATTCCTCGCACTCGGCGCCGCGTACATGCGGGAATTTGAAATTGTAGGGACGGACTCGTTCTGCCTGTCACCTCCCTGTCCTCGACTGGTACTCGTTTGTCTAAAGTGGGGGAACAGAACCGGTCAGTGATTTCCATGTCCATCTCGGTCTTAACAAGTGTTCTCAGGCAAGTGCAAATCACGCATCTCCTTCCCGCCAAACACCCAAGCACACAAATGAACATGACCACAGTTCACCACTGGACACCAACTAGTTCCACTGCGCAACGAATGCGAAAATCAACATGCCCAAATCGAGATGCCTTCCGACAGCCGGCGGACCTGCGAATCGACCTCTTCAAAGGTGGCTCTCCTGCTTGCAAAATCATATTCGTTTGAGAAAAAAAGGAATTACCCGCGAATACGAGTGGAGGCGCACTTCTCGCCATCTTCATCGGTGGTGGGCTTGTTGAGCACGCTGTCACACAGAAACTCTTGCTTCCAGTTTTCTATCACACCAGGCAAAAGACGCCTCCGGAGAACAAATTGATGGAAGTGTCCAAGCCGAGTGGACACCCGCAGCGAAGGACAGCTTTGTCCACACGTATGACAAACAGATCGCACATCGGGTTGACCCAGCTTCTACCTTATCCGTCCTTATGGCGGCGGAGGCAAGCGGTCGAGATGTCAGCAGCTGATTCCCAAGAACATTGCGTGGCTGCACAAGACGCCAAGAGAGCGCCAACAACAGGTGCACGCGAAGGTCAGTGGGTGCAGTCCGCCGCAACCGCTTCAAGCTTGCGGTTCGACTAGAATGCTTCATAGTTATCAAGCAGTGGCTGGCTGCTGGCGGGTCATCAGTGAAGCTCAGCGGACCAATCGTTGAACGTGCTTGGCTTTCAAGGGCTCGTCGCCGGAAAGCCTCTTTCTGGATCTCTTTTTCCAGCTTCTGCTTCGCCTGCTGGACGACGATGAGCCGAACTCTGTCATTTCGACTTCGCGAAGGCCACAAGTTGCGAAGTGTGTGCAGATGACATCTGCTCCGATTCTACTGGCTCGCACACAAATTGTATTTTATATTTATTACTTACGCAACGCTGTAAATATTATATTTTCGGTTACTGTATACTTGTATCCGTGCGCCGTAAGCCAAAAATGAAGTAGTGGTTGTTTTCGTGATACCCATGTCATGGCTACCAGAATTGTTCCAGCTAGAGCAACATATAGGCTGTAAATTTGAATGCGTCAGATGTGCACGACTGCCAAAATCGATCAGACAACAATTTCAAGACAATGCAGCAAAGCAGAGCTCAATGAGCAACACTATACAAGCGCCACGCCATTCAAGCTACGCTGTCGATATCCTCTCCTCCTTGTCATCCCGCTGTGAGCATCGAGGAACTGCGCTTACTGACGAAGACCTGTGGCAAGCACTGGCCAGCCAATGCCACACAGCGTCCGTCCCATATTCAGTTGACGGTTCCAAGCGGATACACTTCGTTCTGATAAATCAGATGGCAATGGCGAACAGCTCCGGCAACGAGCAATCGGCGCACACACTGCCCATAGAGAAGAGTGTCAAGTCCACGAACACGCACTCTCTCTCGCTTGTGAACAAACACGTTCGCTCTCCTATCCACTCTCACTCCGCCATTTGCCTTGTCCAGCGCATCCATACCATGGTCTTCTCTCTCCACTCCTCCGTTTCCCCAGTGCTCGCCGTCGCAGTGGCTGCCGCCGCCATCGCGGGCTCGGCGGACGCCATGTTCCGCTTCGACTGCTTTAACAACCTCGTGGTCGACCGCGTGGACCCGATCGCGTCACTGGGCTCAGCGTCCGGCCACCTCCACGCGATCAGCGGCGGCAACGGCTTCAGCATGAATGCGGACGGCAACGCGATGCGCAACTCGACGTGCACTTCGTGTCCTATCGGCGCGGACTTGAGCGCCTACTGGGTGCCGCAACTTTACGTCAAGTACAAGAACGGCTCGGGTTTCGGGCTGATCGAGAGCCACCAGATCGTGTACTACGAGCCACGTGGCAAGAAGGGCGAGAAGGTCATCGCGTTCCCTCCGGGACTCAAGATGCTTGCGGGCGACCCGAACCTGCGCACCAAGAGCGACAGTATCCAGCAGAAGGCGATCACGTGGCAGTGCATCGACTACACCAACAACCATCCGGAGCAGCAGGGCATTCCGAACTTCAAGTGTCCGCAGGGGCTCCGAGGCCAGGTGAACTTCCCCATGTGCTGGAACGGCAAGGACCTGGACTCGCCCGACCACAAGTCCCACGTGGCGTACGCGACGGGCCTCGATGGCGGCGATTGCCCCACAGGCTTCCAGAAGATGGTCAAGATCTTCTACGAGGCATTCTACAGTGTGGACAAGTACGATAGCGAGTGGGTAGATGGCAAGCATCCGTTCGTGCTCGCGAACGGTGACCCGACGGGCTTCGGCTTCCACGGCGACTTCCTCAACGGCTGGGACCACCAGGTGCTCCAGGACGCCGTGGATCAGTGCGCAGACACCAACTTCTTCAACTCAGGTGAGTGTCCGCCGCTCAAGGCCACGTTCAACGACAAGCCGCCAGCGCAGCGCTGCACCAACAAGCCTCAAATCGTCGAGGCGATCACCAACATCGCCAAGCTGCCGGGCAACAATCCCGTGACTTATGTTGCGCCAGCTGGATCTCCTGCGGCGGCCTCAACTCCGGCCGCAGCCTCGGACGCCGACGATGCGGACAGCGAGGCTGGCAACGAGTACGACAACGAGTACACGCCAGCGCCAGCAGTCGTGCCAGCACCAACTGCCACCACTACGGCCCCGAAGCCTGCCACAGCCAAGCCAACCACGATCCCGAAGCCTGCCACAGCCAGCAGCAGCCCCGCCCCGTCATCCTCGCAAGCGCCCGCGACCACCAAGGGCTGCAAAGTCAAGCCAGCCACTCTGTAGTAGAAGAAAGCTTATAGGCGCTCAGCAGCCAGCAGTGTGGCGGCGAGTCGTCTCGTGCGTTTTTTTATGATGGCAAAGAAGTGGTGGCTGCTTTTTGTCGTCCATTTTGGCAAGTTGAAGTGCTCCTTTTCTCATGCTTTCCACTCGCTAAAGTACGAATCCAACGCTTCCGCGCCGATCCAAACAACGACAATGCGGGCACCGATCATTTGCAAAAGAAACCAAAAGCGAGCAACTGGTCGATGCTGCGGTTGGGACGGATCTATCGCCACGTGACGAGCGCTCGACGGACTATGGCAACTTCTACGAACGCGACCACCACTGCGGCCGCAACAGCGGCCGCTGCTGCATCCCACGAGGCGCCGACTGCGCTCATCCCCATTGTGCGTATCAATGCGTGTCGTGGACGACAACATGTTCCGCCAGTTGGCCTCTCGCCTTATGTAGTTTGTTGTGTGTTGACAGGCGGACGGCAGCGAGGAGATCGAAGCGATCACGCTCGCGGATGTGCTCGTGCGCGGCGGCATCAAGGTGCTTTGTGCGTGTACATGCAAGTGTGTAATAGTGCGAGCCTCTTATTTGCCATGTTTGTTGCTGATGTTGGTGTGCAGGTGACACTGGCGAGCGTGGGGCGCAAGGAAGCGAACGTCGTGACGCTGTCGCGTGGCGTCAAAGTGCAAGCTGACCTCGCGATCGAGGCCTGTGTGGACATCGCGTTTGACCTCATCGTTGTTCCCGGGGTGCGTTTATCCCGTTCCGCTGACAAACTGCGTGGATTAGCGATGCTAACTGTCATGTTGCGTGTGCGTTGTCATCCATTAAATAGGGACAACCGGGCGCAAACACCCTGCGCGACTCGCAAGTGCTCATTGAGCTTCTTGGGCGCCAAAAGCACGAAGGAAAGCTTTACGGAGCGATCTGTGCTGCGCCGGCAGTTGTACTCCACTCTCACGGCCTGCTCGCGAGTCCTGCGACAGGATACACGGGCTTTGAGAAGCAAGTGACGGATGTCAAGTACAGTGACGAGCGCGTTGTGGTCTCCGGCAACTGTGTCACGAGCCAGGGTCCAGGCACAGCCATGGAGATGGGCGTGAAGCTCGTGGAGCTGCTCAGCGGCAAGGAGAAAGCCGAGGAAGTCGCCAAGGCGCTGCTCATGCCTTGAAGAGAAGGAGAAGGAGAAGAAGATCACAGCGTTGAAGGTGGTGGATTGTATTTGGTGCGTGATATTGCTGTAGCTATACGACTGTTGGAGACTTTGAACTATCCAACTGACAAAGACAGAATGAATGAAGAAAGTAGGAGAAATGCAGCCACGCACACAAAGGTGTTTCAAGTGCTAAACTATGTGGGAAGGAAGCCTGTACATCTGATATGTCACGAGCTTTTACGTTGCAGCAGTACCCAGCTACAGCTGCGCGATGCGGTCTCGTCCAACCGACTGGATGATCGAGTCGATACGATGGAGCTGGTCGCCATTGGCAGCATCCGCAATACGCCGTGCCTTGGTGGTCTTGATCGCGACCGCAGCCATCGCCAGCGCAAAGCCCACTGCAGCACCGAGACCCAAGGAGGCACCGTCCAGGCCGCCGTCGTCCTTTTTCAACGTGCTCAACTCTGTCGCGGCTGACGACATCACCGTCGTCACGGTCGTGGTCTGTTCGCGCAGTACCTTGCAGCTCACGAGGAACTGGTTGCCCTCATTCTTGGCGTTACGGCATAGGCGGCAGCTCGACGCCGCCACGCAGCCCGCGAGCTGCGGGTTCGTCTGGCACTGCGGCTCGGTCACAAAGGACACATCACGCATCCCCGAGCCAGTCACCGCCGCCGCGCAGCCTGACGACGTACCAGTCGTGGTTGTAGAAGTGGTAGACGCATCTCCAGTGAGCTCCGAGCAGAGCTTGTACGTCTGACTCGCTGATGTGGGGGATGCGCGGCAGAACTTGCAGTTGTTGGGTTGGCAGCCCAAGCCACCGGAAGCGCAGGATGCGTCAAAAATCGCCGTGATTCCCGCGCCCTGATCGCCAGGCGACACGCGCGAAGCGCAGTCAGCGTTCGTGAGCGACGCCATCGCGGCTTCAGCCGCCTTGAGCTTGGAGTTCTTCGTCTTCTTTGAGCTCAAGTCATTCGTGGAAGTCGAGTCGCGCTTGGTCTTGATCTCGTCGCAGTACGTGTAATGCTTGGTGTGGCCGTTGTCGACGTCCTTGCAGAGGCGACAGGTCTGTGCAAAGCACTGGGTGTTGTCAGTCAAACAGCTCGGGTCGTCCTCGGCGCTGAAGCCCATGTCTCTGTTCTCCGGTAAGACATACCCAGCGCAATTTGCCTCGATCCGCAGCTCTTCTTGCGCGCAGGTGGGCTGCCACGCGAGCAAGAGGGCGAATCCTGTCACGATCAGCGACGTAATAGACACTCGACACATATCTGTGAGATGTTTTCTGCTCTGTTTGGCTGGTTGGCTAACTCTGTGTGTGTTGTTAGCTGTTGATGAAGCTCTTCTGCCTGGCTGGGGTCTGCTGGGTCGGAAAAGACAGCGAATGACTGGAATTGAATGCCGCTCAAGAGTCCCACGAGATGGGATCGCGGGCGGTTTTTCGCGCTGCTTCACGCGCAAACCACTTGGCCAGTCGCATGTGCAGGTTCCAAGTGTCTGCGTATCCGTCGAGTCTAAATGCAGCACGACGTATCGGAGATGGGAAACGCGCTATTGGCAAATTAGCAACAGGGACGAGCGAGCGAGAATTCAGAGAAGGCGAGCAGAACACAGATCCCCAAAGAGAAGCACATGTACTATATTTGCCCGCAAGTCAATGTCGCCACCGCGTGTCGTGGCCGTTCGCCATCTGCGGCTCAAGGAAGCCCCGGAACGCCTGGTCCGCGATCGTCCAGCGGGCGCCGAAGCCTAGTACTGTGCGCACTTCCATCGTCACGTGCGCGTGCGGCAGGCTGTGCACGTTCTTCCACACGCACGTGTCCAAGATGAACTCGAGCTTCGCGAGTGCCACACAGTTCTTCGCCTCGTCGTTGCCCTTGAGCGTTCCCCACCAGCCGTCCGAGCTCCGCTCACAATGTTTGGTGAACGCGCGTGCGCCGACCGTGAGCTTCACTTTCCCATGGTTCTTGTTAAAGGATTCGATGCACTGCGCTCTCATGAGAGGGCAAATGTTGCGGCTGCCGACGGTTTCCCGGAAGCCCAGTAGCGTCAGGATGCCGCGCGCGCCGCCGAGTCGATCGATGAACACTGCGGTGCATGTCACTCGGGCTTCCGTATCCTGCAGGTATTCCAGTCATCGTCAAGCTCGTTATTAATAATCGGTGGATCGGGCTTCATGAAGGAACGTACCTCACAATTGATGATCTGCTGGATGTACCCATTTACTACTTCGATGGGCAGACTCAGCAGCGCCTCACGATTGGTCGGCACCTCCACCACACCATCGATGGTCGCTGGCAGCTGCAGCAGCGGATTCTCTTTGGTTGCATGCCATGATGTGAGGATCGCAGCGAGTTGGTCGACGTACGCTGCAGTAGAGAAGCCGGAGAGCACGTGGTCGACTGTGACGGCGGTCATGTGGCGATCGCCCGTGTCAACGCTTGAAGCGGCACTCAGGTCGTCTGCGTTGCGCAGCATCTGCGTCCGGAAGCGCTCGGCATCTTCTGCGCTCGCGAGTGGTGCATCACTGGCGAAGAACTCACGCAGCGTCAGTCGCAGCAGCAGTTGCGGCAGCGGCTCCGCCATCTTGGTGCAAATGAGACTTGTGGCGTGCGTCGAGGTTGCAGATTATAACCCAGAACCGCGTATTGTCGGGTTTAGACCTCAGCTAGATTCGCTCTTCATTATTAAGGTCTGCCGCAGCGCTCCAGCTTGGGGGCTGCCTGCCTGTGCAGCCAGCGGCAGTCTTTTTTTGTCTGAGTCCAGTGGCTGAGCGGTGTCGATAAAGTCGGGTGTCGTAGTTCCAATCCGCTGGAAGTGGCGGGTTCGTTTCGAGCACCGACAGCTTCGGCTGTCAAAAAACTGAAGCTCTTGAAACACATTCTACGCGGGACCACTGACCAGGAAAAAAAACACGCGCGACATCTGAGAGGTAGCGAGGAGCGTGCTTGGTTCAAGCGGCTCTTTTCTTTTCCACTGGGGGACTTTGAGAGCTTTTGCGATGGATGGATGAACAAGGCGCACTTCCAGGGGCATGCTAAATGGCATGACATGTCACTATTGTGTCTTCAATGTCACTCAAACGAGGTTTGCCGTTATCATCTACCGGCTCTGTCACCGCTTCAGCGGCGCGAAACGTCGTGAGCACATGCACACGCATCGGTAGGCTTGAGCAGCGCTAGCTCTCTCGCTCGCTGTCTCAAGATCTCTCCATCCACCTCACTTCTCTCTCACCCGCGTGCCTATTGACCTCCTGTTCACCCGTCCACCCACTCACTATCTCATTGCCTTGCGAGCGTGTCAGTCGCCCGTGACGTCAAAGATGAACATGAACAACTCGTTCATCGCGGGCGCCGGCGCGTACGTCAAGGGCAAGTACGCGATCACGCCCACGGGCGTCGTGATGAAAGGGACCGGCCGCGCGTTCAGCGTCGTGCCCGAGGAGCTTGAGTGGGGTGGCGACGTCATCGGCCGCGGCTGCAGCGGCTGCGTCATGCGCTCACGCCATCGGCCGACGGACACGCCGCTGGCGC
Source organism: Globisporangium cederbergense (assembly GCA_023334245.1). Classification (NCBI taxonomy): domain Eukaryota; phylum Oomycota; class Peronosporomycetes; order Pythiales; family Pythiaceae; genus Globisporangium; species Globisporangium cederbergense. Next base: position 27,455 of record JAASGO010000009.1, on the reverse strand, counting down.
TCAAGATGATCAACATGTACGACAAGGGCAAGCGTGAGCAGATCATTCGCGAGATCAACGCGCTCTTCGACTCGAACGTACGTATATTACTGTGCGACGAGCCTTATCTGTACATACATGCTGAGCTGACCGAGCGTACACACGCGTAGTGCCCGTGCCTGGTGACGTTCTACGGCGCGTTCCTACGCGACAACGCCGTGGTGCTCGCGCTCGAGTTCATGGACGGCGGATCGCTCGAGAACGTGATCTGCCAATTGGGCACGATCCCGGAGCGCGTGCTCGGGAGCATCGCGTACCAGATCCTCTTTGCACTCTCGTATCTCAAGACCAACAAGCGCGTGCACCGCGACATCAAGCCGCCCAACATCCTGCTCAACAGCCGCGGAGAGGTCAAGCTCTCGGACTTTGGAATCGCCACGGAGCTCTGCAACTCCATCGGTACCATACTAATTATTAACGAGATGCTGCGGTGAGCTTTGGCTAATGGTACATACAAGCGGCTGGTTGACTGTGACTTGTGTGTGGACCGATAGCCATGTGCGGCACGTTCGTGGGCACGTTCCGGTACATGTCACCCGAGCGCATCCAGCGCGCGCCCTACAGTTACAGCTCGGACATCTGGAGCCTCGGGCTCGTACTCATGGAGGCCGCCACGGGCGTCTACCCGTACCCCAAGCACAAGACCTGCATCGAGGTTCGTTGTGCCATCGATTCGAACAGCCACCTGAGTCTCATTGCCCCCACTTGCTACATCTCACAGATGATCCAGAGCGTGCTCGAGTCGCCGCCGCCCATGCTCTCGAGCACCTACTTCTCGCCCGAGTTCTGTGAGTTCCTGCACATCTGTCTGCAGAAGCAACCGCTTGACCGCGCGTCCGCCGACGTGCTACTCGAGTCGCCCTGGCTGCAGCGCTGCGCCGCCGTCAGTACGTCCATCTTGTGTCCTTCTAGTGTCCTCCTGTTGTTGGCAGTGAACAGCTAACCAACCAATGATTCTGTGTTGTCCACATATTGCAGACCTGGACGGTGCCGTCAACAACGTGCGCGAGTGGATCTTGTCGCTGCAAAAGTGAGGAACTTTTCATTCATGAAATCCATGGAGCTCATCACATGGATCGCAGGAAAGCATGGGAATTCGCTTGGCTTTGCTTCTATTGCACCTTGGTTATCGTACGCGTCTTCTTAAATACTTTTGCAGCTCTTGTCTTCTTGTTCTTCTTGTCTTGTTTGCTGCGTTTTCTCAAAAGTATCAGTTGCTAGTTTACATTCTCCCACCACATCCACATTCACACACACACACTTCACACACCTCACATACACACATAATTGTAATCTACAGACCCAGGACTCAGGCGCACACCGAGTTATCCCTGGTCATGATGTACCCCACGGCGGCCTGCAGGCACGCGAGGTAGTATGCGGCCTCCGAGCCCTCCTGGGACTCCTCGATGGCGAACTCCTCCATCAGGTACACCTGCGAGTGCAGGTGCGGCAGCTCGCAGCGGCTCAGCACGAACACCATGAGTGGCAGCAGAACGTCGGCCGAGATACACGCCGAGGGCACGCCCAGCGCCTGGTTCGTCTCGCGGTAGAGCACACGCACAGCGTTGAGGAACGCCGCGAGCACGCACGACGGCACGAGGTGCGGGATCGCATTGAACGCCTGGATCGACTTGTTGAAGAGCGCCGAGCCATTGAGGCCGATCACACCCGAGAGCTCACCGTCGACAACCGCAAGACCGACCTCGCCCGACGACTCTGGTGCCACTTTGAATGGCAGTCCGACCTCGTGCAGACCCAGCGAGCGCGCCTTGGCCGCCTGCTCCCGCCATGTGGCGTTGAGCTCGTCCAGCTCCGGTGACGAGGAGCGGTAGCACGCGCACGCGAGGCGACTGAAGACCATCTGCTCCACGAAGGCGCGCAGGATGCTGCGGAAGCCTGTAGCGACCCAGGCTTCCTCAGCGATCGCGTCCACGATCTCTCGCACGAGCGACTGCATCACATCACGCGCCTCACGGTTGGTGAAGACGTTGGCCTTACCGCTCGACAGCTGATTGCCGCTGTGCGTAAAGGACGCGAGCACGTCGTTGCATACCTCGCCCAGTGCCTTCTTGAGCGCGGGCTTCATGAACTTGTACTTGTTCACGATCTTCTCAAAGCGCACGAGCGCAGAAGTAGGCACGTCGAAGGCGCACGGCACGCGCTGCATGCCGTCGGGGCGCACAAACTCGTTCAGGAAGTGCTGCATGACGACCGAGGGCGCGACGCCGTGCTTCTTGGTCACCTGGAACTTCTTGTCGGCGTGCATGCAGATGAGCTCCTGGAACCAGCGCGACTGGCACGACAGGATGTGGTGCACGTTGTCCTCGGCGAGCACTTGGTCGGCGCTCTCAATGCCGTCGAGCAGCGTCTGGTTGTGCGTGTCCACGACGGACATGAAGCTGGAGCGCGACTCACGCGACGACTCGACCGCGATCTCGCTGCCGCCTTCTTCGTTGCTGCTGTCTTCCGATGCCATGCTGATCAGCGTCTTCCTGTCGTTGAGGAGCTCGAGCGACCGGTTGCTCTTGGCGACTTCGGCCACCAGCTGCATCTGCAGCAGCTGCACCTGCTCCTTCTTGCTGGACGAGAACATGCACTTGACCGAACGCACCCACTCGAAGCGGCGGCGTCGCCCGAGCTTCGCGCGGCACTTGGACACTTGCTCACTCTCCTGCTCGATGCGGCTGTCCAGTAGCAGCTCGATGCTCGCGACCTTGGTTGCGGACGCGCCGCAGTCGAAGCTGCGCCAGCGGCGCTCCTCGCTGGTCACCTTGCCGCTCGTCTCGGCGCCGTACACGAACGTCGGTGGGATGGACGTGCGGCGGCGGCGCTCGCGGACCAAGTCCATGTCGTCCTGTTCGTTCTCGTCTTGTTCCTGGTCCGTCTCCTCCTCGTCCGCGTCGCAGTCCACGGCCACGACGCTCGAGCGCAGTAGCTCGCTCGCGGACCGGATCGTGGTGATCGCAGTCTTGTCCCCGGCGCACGCGGCGGCCATGGCCACGCTCATCGGCGGCGGCATTCCTTCGATGCCCATTATGCGTTGATCGCTTCTTTCTACGTGGCGACAAATGCAAGAATGGGCTTGTCGCGCGTCTTGCGTCTTGCGCAAGAACTTGCTTGCGTGCAGCTTGCGCACAACTTGTTTGGCTGCCCCGTTTACGCGGCATACCGCACGCATGCGTCAAGAGAGGATGGGGGAGAGGGAGGATGAGCAGTATAAGATCATAGAGGTTGCTCAGTCGAAAAACAACGCGCGTGAGCTTTATCGGGTGCAAATCGATAAAGTTTGACAGGGATTGTGCGATTGGTGTGGCTTGAAAGGCCGCGCACAGCCAGATCTCGCAAAACCAGCAGCAGCGGCCATTCTGACTTGGAGAATGTAAGGCCTTGGCTGGGGACGGATTTTCCACTCGACGGACGGCTGTCGTGTTTTTCCTTTTTGGTGAGAAATGCATCTGCCGGAGGTTGCTAAAAATACACAAAATATCCACAAAGACACCAAAAATCGACTGAAAGACGACCAGCATCCATCCACAGCCACGCATGCATGCATGCAATGCCGTCACGCCACCATGATCACTACGCGCGTGTGTGCGTGAGGCAATTTGCCATTATCCATTCTTGCTGCTGGACAAGCATGATGCAAACACATGTGCTTGCGAGTTGGAGAACGCAGCCCGTTTTCGGACGATGGATGGCCTGCAATAATTGTGACATGCGTCGTCTTGAAAACTGTATCAGTCCTTTGTCTGTGACGAATTCCTGACAGATGCGGACGAAAATTCTCTCCTGGGACGAGGACGGAATTCTTGTTTGGACACAGTGAAGGAGTAGTGTGGCCAGTCAGACTTGCTTGCTTGCTTGTTTGGTGTGTTTGTTTGTTTCTGCGCAAGCTAATAACCCTGGCCGCATCAAACAAGCGCCACATGGTGGCTGGCGGGCAAGATTGCTTGCAACATGGCAGCTGCACTCGTCCTCAGCGCGAGAAACAGATTTTGTCATCAGTGAAGAAGAGTTGGGCAGGGTCCTGGTGGTGGACCCTTCCTTTAGTTTGTCCCGACACTGCTCTGGGGTTTGCTGCAAGCGAACGCCGCCTTTGCGTCGCACAGGATTTGCGGTCCGTTTGGATGTGGACTCATGTGGACTTACCTGCAGTGTGCGCGCGTCCTGTCTGACGAGGATCGAGATCAACAAGAGGATGGGTGGCTATTTACTTTGTCAGCATAGCACTTCAAGCTGGTCGACCCCTCGACCGGAACGATCAACTACAAAACTGGCACGGCACTTGCAACCTTACAGGCTTGCACTTGCCTCAACACTTGCAACCTCCCGCAGGACTTCTTGCGTATTGCCCACTGTCCGACGCATGTTTACATCTTCTCTTGCATAGAGAGAGAGAGAGAGAGAGAGAGAGAGCTTGGGCTCTTGCTTGTCCACAAGCAAGTCCACATCCGCAACCCTCGTCCTCCCAACCGAAACCACAAGCACTGCAGGTCTGGTGGCACACAAGGACGGACCACAACCGCGGACACAGCGTCGTGATCCAGGAGAACCCTGTCCCCTCGCAGCAGCGAAGGCTGCTGACAATTCTTCCTTCTGAGTTGCTTGCTTGCTTTTCTTGCAAGAAGGTTGCTGACTATTCTTCCGTCCATCTGACTTCTTGTGTGGTCAACAACAAAAAGTGAAAAAAAAATGCAAACTGAAAATGCAAACTGAAAACACAATGATGCAAGGCGGGCAGCTGCTCCGTCGTACAGCGGTGGTGCGTGCTGCTGGCTCCGGCGCTGACGCAAGGCACGCAAGCCAGTGCGCGTGCCTTTTCGCCGAAACCTCTCAAAAATCAGGCCGTGATGGCTCCACAAATCCGTCGTCAACTTCTTCACGCGCCCCTATTGTTCGACATTTGACTGGAGAGAAAACGCACGTGACCATGACGTGCGTCAGGCCAGTAAACGAAACACAGTGAAGTGGCCGGCAGCGGGCGAGATTTTACATCGCTGTGAGCCCAAGGTTGCTTGCGTGTTTGCTTGCGTGTTTGCTTGCTGGGCTACTTGCTGAGCTGAACAACAAGTTGCTTGCTTGCTTGCCGAACAAGTCCATGGGTTTCATCCAAGCAGATCCACACAACTTGATCTCTGCGCATAAATGAACTAGAGACACAAGCCTGTTACCGACACCTTCGCGCTTGTGGAAAGCGCCTTGCCTCTTCACCTGCTGCGGCCCTAGCGCTCGGTCTACTTGGAGCTGCTTGAGCGCTTGCACTACACGAACCACCTTGTGAAGCTCTATTCGTTCTTCTTCTGCTCGAGCTTCTTGAGCGCGCGCTTGCGCAGCGACAGGTGCGTGATGGTCGCCATCTAAACAAGCAGACAAACAAGCGAGTACGTCAGAGCCATCACAAAAAAAGTGCACACATCCAATACAATCAACACACACAAGTCCGCACCTTGCTCATGATCCACACGGGCGCGCTCGAGTAGGCCCAGATCTGCAGCGCGTGCGGCCAGTAGGGCGACACAAGTGTCTCGTAGCCGAGGTTCGCCACGGCCGCGCGCGCGTACGTGGCCGGCGATGGTACCATGAAGCTCGCGTGGCGGATCTTGGCCAGCTTGGTAGACACAAACATGGGCACGTGGCACTGCACGTGCACGTTCTTGGACTTGTACTCGTCCGCGAGGCAGAGTGTGAGCTGCTCCACGTACTGCTTCGTGGCCGAGTACTCGCTCAGCAGTGGTACCACCAGACGGCCCGAGCCCGAGCTCAGGTTCACGATCACGCCGCGCTTGCGCTGGGCCATTCCCGGCAGCACCAGCTTGGTCATGATCGTCGTGGACGTCACGTTCAGCTTGATGAGGGCGTCCACGCGCTCGATCGCGAGCTCGCCAAAGTACTCGGGGAAGTCGTACGACACACCCACGTTGTTGAACAGCACGCCCACGTCCTGCACCTTGGCAATCATACCCTCGATGGATTTGCGCACGCTCGGCTCGTCGATCTTCTCAAAGTCCACGGCCAGCACCTCTACCTGCACCTTGGGGTACTTGGTCACGATCGCCTCGCGCACCTCCTCGAGCTTCTTCTGCGTGCGGCTCATGAGTACGACGTTCGATCCCTTGCGCGCGAGCTCCATGGCCAGCGCCTTGCCGATGCCGTCCGTGGCGCCCGTCACGATCGCCCACTGGCCGAACTTCTTGAGCGACTTGCTTGGGCGCAGGAAGAACGCGTAGAGCGAGCCGACGAACTGCAGCGCAAGGCGCGTGACGAGCAGGCCGCCGATGACCACGAGCGCCTTGAGGCTCAGCGGCGCGGCCGCGAAGGCCTCTTGGATGGGTGCGAGGCAGGCGAGTACGTGGTCAGCCATCTTGATCTGTTGCGTCTTGATGGGGGAATCCACAAATGAAGAGCTCTTTATTTGTCTTGCTCGTCAATCAAAATCGAGAAGCCACAGAGCCACAGGATTTGGCTCAGCCTTTGAAAATCGATATGTACTTTATCGGGTTTGAGAGGGTTTGGTGCTTCTGACATCTTGTCATCACAGACCATGACGCAATAATGCAAATCGAAATGGTGAATGGGAGGAAATGAGAAGTCAGGGCTGAGTTCTAGGGGTGACTATGCGCAACTCCATGTGCCCATGAGGCTCAGCTACATGTGTGGCTGGCTGAGTGGCCATCCATCCATCGCATTCACACAATGGCTACTCAAAGATGTCCATGCCGCCGGCACCGAGGGGTAAGCGATCGTCGCCCTGCTGCTGGTTGGACGACGCGCCGCCTGCGCTGCCACGCTGGCGCCGGTCCTTGTCCTTCTGCAGGCGGTTCTGGAACTTGGCGCTCGTCACGACCTCCGCGTCCATAGTGCGCAGCTGCGACGACACGAGCAGCAGCTTCTGCATCTCATGCTGCAACTGCAGCATCGCGTCGCCGGCGAGCGCGCCGCCATCGCTTGTCTCTTCCTCGTCCAGCACAAACTTGACCATGGCCTTCTGCTTGTCGATCACGGCGCCCAGTTGACCCTTCGCCACGAGTTCCAGCAGCGTCTTCTCAGCCGCGACGACCTCACTCGCGTCCCAGCCAGCGGCCGTCGCCATCTCCTCCAGTGCAATCGTCACGTACGTGCGCGTGAGCTGCAGCAACTTCTTCTGCTTAAGCGCCTCGATGGCCTGCTTCACGAGCCCAAAGTTGGCGTCCTTGACAAACACGGTGGCGTGCTTCTGCGCAATCTCGAGGCACTTGGCCACGTCCTTGGTCGTCTGGAACGCCTTGCTCAGCTCCATGTACGCACTGCAGTGACTCTCCACGTGGCGCGTGACCACGAACGGCGTGTACTTCGGCAGCACAGGCGGCTCGCCGTTCAGGATCAGCGACGTGAGCACGAGCTTCTTAAATGCCTCAACCACGAAAGAGCTGAGCGAGACTGCGGGTGCCGTGATTGCCAGCATGAAGAAGTCAATCGCCTCCTGGAACTGCTTCTGCCCCACATAGAGCATGCCACCGTAGTACGCGTAGCTCACAAAGTCCACGGCGCTCACAAGGTTCGCCTGCGAGTGGATCTCAAAGAGCGGTCTGAAGAAAAGATACAACAACACCCACAGTTAGTACAATTCTATTACCTGGCAGAGCAACAGCACATAGCGACGCACTGGTTCAGAATCTCCATGGCCGCAAAGTAGCACTTGGCGTGCAGGCATAAATAGAAAAACTGTGCGTGCAACGGCGAGAGCTCCGTGTGGCCGTGCTGGTAGAAGCGGCGCAGGAACGACTTGAGCGGGTAGATCGCCTTAATGCTCTGGTTCAGGTCCACGGCCAGCGCGCAGTACTGCGTACACAGCGTGCTCACTAGTACATATACACACATACAAGGCATTATTAGCACAGGTTGCCACCATACAACATGCCATTCGACCCGAATCAACAGTACCTCGACTGATCTCCTTGGCGGCGAGCGACACGGGCGCCTGGTACAAAAACTGCGAGATCTGCCAGAGAAACTGCGACGCCGCTGCCAAGAACTGGGCTTTTACCTCGGGGGCAATGCGGCGAGCGCGCCACTGCTCCATCTTGGTCGCCTTGGCGGATCTGTTCGCGAATTCAACCCATTCATTTCAACCGTGGAGCAAGCGAAAATCAGTGCCCATATCAACGATTTCCATCCACACACGCAGCCCAGACGGATAGAAGAGGGGGAGAACACACGTACAGAAGCAAGAAGAGACTGTGTGGTTTGCGCTCCACCGCGAGCGCGTCGTGCGCCAGCGCCAGGTCCAGCTGCTCGACGGACGCGGCCCTGATGGCGTTCTGGAGATCCTCCGAGTTGAGTATGCGCACGAGTGCCAGATCCGTCTGCTTGCGATCCTTCTCGCCGTCGCTCACCTGCTCCTCGGCGATCAGCTGCGCCTGCAGTGCCGCCAGCGGTCCCCAGTTGCTTCCGTTGCTGCTCGTGAAGGATGAAGGTGTCGCCATGCTCGTCTTGACCTTGTTGGGCTTCTTCTTCGCGTTTGAAGCTCCCAGATTTGCAATTGATCTCGTTTATAACATAATTAGGCGTTTTTGCAATAAACTACGTAAATGGTAGTACCTCTTGATGTTTACTACAGATAGATTCCGCTTATATTCAGATAAATACAAAAATACACTGTTCTGTTTCTGAAATGGCTACATTTGTGTGTTTCATGGACATGCAAATCTATGGTGGCGGTCGTTGATGGATATTGGTACTGTCTGGAGCGTCGCTGCTCGTAATGGACGGTGTTCTCCTCACTGCATGACGAGTGCGAGCTGCATCTTCTTCTGGCGCACGAGCGCGATGGGGTTCTTCATGCGGATGACGCGGCAGAGCGCGTCGTTGCCAGCGTTGAACACGCGGTAGATGCAGTAGCTCGAGCCGTGGATCGCCGCCTGGTCCAGCTCATTCATGCTGATCTCGAACACAGCTTTTTCCATCGTGCGCGTGGCCTTCACCTCCACGTACTCGACGACTTTGCCTGATGAAGACACGGTGATATCGTACGGCTTGCCCGACTCCTCGTGCTCATTCACCCAGTCCACGTGCATGTCGGCGTTGTCCTTGTGGCTTTCAACCAACTGCTTGAACACGTACTCCTCGCCCCAGCGGCCGATGCCCTCGCGCTCCTCCTTGGTCATTGTGTTGCCGACATTGAGCACCTGGTCGGAGTAAAGAGTATGCTGATTACTGTTGGCGTTGTTGTTTGGCGGTAATGGCGGCTGGAACGAGCCAGGCTGGTGCGGTTGGTGCATTTGCTGATGTTGCTGATGATGCTGAGTACCGAAGCCTCCTGGATTTGATGCAGGAAGCGGAGGGTATATCGCTGATGCAGCCTGACGGAAACTACTCGGATCGGAACCTTCGGGTGGTGGAAGAGGTAGGAAAACCCCGCCGCCACCTCCAGTGCATACTTGTCGCCCCCCTGACCATTGTTCAGCATTCTGTCGAGTCCGTTTCTCGGATTGGTGATCATGGTGATCGTCCTCGTCTTTCACTTCGCCGTCCTCGAGCATGGAATGCGAACGCTTGCGCGACGAATTCATTCTACCGAAAATTGTTGCTGGTGTTGTTGCCTCATCATCACACTCTGCGTCCCCAGGAGAGAACCACAATGTGCCTCCTTCTTCTGAGCTGATGGGCGCCAGCTGTTGCGTCTCCACAAGCCATTTCTCCAGCGCTTCAGAGTTTGGCTGCATGGAAGCGAGATAGAGCAGGTTTGCCACACTGGCGGCGATCTGCAGTCCAAAGCACTTGCGACAGACCTCCATCAGCACTTCGTAGAGTCCGCTCAGCTCGTCGTTGTCACTCTCAGATCGAATCACGTACAGAACTGGTGTCTTCATGTCCAAAAAGCACGCTGTTGGTGTGTAGCGCACGCTGAACGATTTTCCAATCCGATACACTACTTGGAGTCCCCCAGCATCTTCGACCACGATGCACTTGACCTCTTGGCAAAGTCTCGCGATCTCGAGATGAGGCAAACTGTCATAGATGACGCGGTGCTGGTGAAACAGGAGTCGCTGAGCGACTGCGAGGCTCTGCTGGATCTTCGAGCGCAGTCTCGCGCTCTCACTCTGAGCGGATCCGAGCACGATCACCTCGTGGCTCAGCTGCGTCTTGAGCGATTTGGCACCGCAGAACATGAGCAGGAAGTTGCGAACCTGCACAGCTTCACTCTGGTTCTCTGAACTGTCGACACTGGTGAAGTAGGTCCATGGGAAGAGCGACGCGATCGGCAGCGCCGGTTGGACACTCGTATCGCCACTGGCATCTTCAGCAGTGAGACTCTCCTTCGCCAACTCGATCTGGTCGTTGATGAACACGTCTGTGGGCTTCATGAAGTGCTGGTCGCGATGAGTCGGGAGCAGCAGACTCTGTTGCAGCTTCCACTGGAACTGCTTGTCTGCTTTCTTCCAGATCTCAGGGTTCTGAGCGAAAGCCTTGGACCAAATGATCAGCAGCATCTTGACCAGTTTCTGGATCTTCTTCTTCGATTTCTTGCTCGTTGCATCTTCAGAGTCAGTGAGATCAAGAGACGCGACGCTTTCGGAGATCAGATCGCACCAGGTGCTTGGCTCAGCGATCGCGTGCGCCGTCAGATATCGGATCTTCGACAGTGTGATGAGCGGGTCCAATTCGTCCAGCAGCTCCCGGTCGAGCTTCACTAGTTTGATGCGGTTGACTAAACCACCACCACGCTCTTTCTGGAGAGCGATCACGATCTTCTGCACCTCACGCTCCTCGTCTGAACGTGGGACAATCGGCTGATCCTTCGCAGAGCACCACGTCAGCTTCCTGCTGTCACTGGCAGAACCAGACACAAGCAGCCACGGCGTTGCCTTGAGAGTCTTCCGAATCCGTCGAATTTCGTCCTTTGAAAGTGCGGATTTCTTAATCTGCTTGGCGAAAAATTTGAAAATCGGCAACAGCTCCTTCTTCCAGTGCTTCTTCGCCTCGTGGTGGCCTTCAGTGGAGCTCTCGTGGGCCTTGAGCTGCTCCAGACGGTCGCACAGCGAGTTGATCGATGGCTTCCGCTCCACGCCACAGACTTCTGTGAAGAACTGGCGCAGGGACTTGGCATACACTTGCTCCAGCGGGATGAGGTGACCGTTGCACGACGTCGCGGACCAGACCACGTCCTTCACAGCTACGAATCGACTCGATCGCCCATCGTCCGCCGGTGTGAACACCAACGGCTGCTCGCTGAACGCATTCTTGATAGCTGGTACGTTCGCTGGATCTTGCTCTGCCAAGAGCATGTAGATTCGGCTGACAGCAGAGATGTCCAACAGCTCATTGTCCCCCTTGCGCAATGACAAACTCGAGAGGACACTCAGAGCGTCCTCTAGCGTTGGTGTCTTCTTGAGCCGCAGTATGTCCACAGCCAACGACTCATTCGTCCATGACACTGTCGAGTACGGAACCATCGACTCGGAGAAAAGCGCTTTCGATGTCGCAGTGGCCATCCAAAGCGTCTCGGGGCGGTGGAACTTGCTGTCCGTCCCGCTCAGCCACTTGGTTTTGCGCAGAAGCTCTACGATAGCATCATTACCTTCGGTAACAGCGTCTGGAGTCGTTGCTGGCCAATGCTTGTTCAAGTAACCAGCGAGTTCTCTGGACAGGCTCCCCTTTGCTTTCGCGTTCGGTTCAGCAGTAAGCCACTTGAGGATCTGCTTCGCAGCGATAACAACACGTGCATCCATCACGTCAAAGATCACCGGCAGCTTGAGCGTGTCGACAAAAAGCTTCTGCCAGGCGGAGCTCCCTCGATTCGCAGTAATTTCAGCGTCACCTCCTTCAAAGTATTCGTAACCTGCCAACTCGAACGAGCTGCTCTTGTCGCTTTGCCTTAGCTTGTCTTGCAGCCACTTCGACAGTTCTGGCATCGCCGATATTGCAGACGGTAGCATCACAAAGACGTTGGGTACTGTCGCTGGCACCAGATTCTTGGTACACGTCCAGATGCGCATCTTGACCTGGATCTCAGCGCTCACTGGACACTTGGAGCATGCGAGCAGGTGGGACGCGAGGAACTTGGAATAGCGCTTGATCGCTCCCAGTGCCTTGAGCTGCAGTACTTCATCATCTACAGCTGAAGCCAACAGCGAGCCGCTCAAGCCCTCCATCTTTGGCAAAATGTGGTGGGAGATCAGGTCGTGGTCCTCGATCATCTTGACCTTCACCTGGGCGATCAAGAATGCTCGGGCGTCTGGGGATTGGCTCAGCACCGCCACGAAGTCGGTGTCTAGCACGTAGAGGTCGCCGTAGAAGCTTTCAGAGGCAGCGCTGAGGTTGTGGTCGGTACTCGAAGTACTCTTCTCTCCGGTATTTGTTGATGGGAGGAAGAGTGCATCTCCAGTGTCCATCAGTGAGACCCAGTTCATCTTCTTCTGTGGATCCTGGCTCTGAATTGGGAAGCACTTGATCAGACGGAGCTCTTGGAGCAGCAGATTTGCATGACGATCCTTCTTCCAGAGCTTCCCGAGCACGCGAAGCATCTCGACCGTCCACTTGATGTCGTTCTTCATTGCAGAGTGCGCCAGCAGCTGCAGAATGTGCGAAGCCTTGAGCTTCTCAATCTTCAATTGGTTCTTCTGTTGCGACTGCAGAGATTTCGATAATTCAAAGTGCAGCAGCTTCTTGTTCAGAGTGGTGAACAGCAACTGCGCGTCGCTTGTCAGCACGCTGAGCACATCCTCGTCCTGCACGACCTCCCAGGCGTCGAGAAGCTGAACTGGCTTTACGAGCTCGAGCGACGTATTCGGGCTTGGTTCTGTCGGCGCGGCTGGTAGGAACGACACTTGGCTGATCTCACGCATCGTGTCCAGCACGACGCTGCGGAACGGGGCTTGTATCTCGTTCTCGAAAGGCAGCAGAGAGAGCAGATGCGCGACCTGAGCCACCACACTATCGCCATCATTCGTCTTGGTCAGCCGCAGCTCGTCCACAAAACACGTCACCACTTGATGCATGAGCCCAGGCAGCTGCGAGACAAGCCATTGGTTCCACTCGCTCCCATTCACAATCGCCTCACGCGAACTCGGGACTTCAAAGTCACCCTGGACGATGAAGCGAAAGCCGTAGGAGCGCAGCGGCAGATACGCGAACACCTGCTGGAGCGGCGGGCGGTCTCCTGAAGTGGACGACGACATGTCAAACGGCAAAGCGACTGCGATCTCCGTCTCGCGAACTTGGTCGGAACTTGAGGCAAAAGCCGCTGGCGCCTGTAAAGTTCGCTTGACGACTAGCCACTGCTGCTGCGCGACACTGACACGCTCAGAGCTCTTGCGACTGATCTGCGAGAAGAGTTGGACAGTCTGGTGTCGGCTTCGAGTGGACTCCTCCTTGAGAAAGTGCAGCGTCTGTCTGTGAACCTGGTCAGCGATGCGCAGTTCGCAGATGCGGCGCAGAAAGAGCAGGATTGACGGCTCGAAGGCCATGAGCGACTCAGAGATCTCGTCCACGCGCTGCGCTGACGCTTCGTTAAGCGGCAGCACGAACGTCGTGCCCTGCTGACGATGCCACTCGGTTTGCTCTTCAATCCAGAAGGGTAGAATGTACCCGAGACCGCCGCCATGGGCTTCGTTCTTGGAGTGGAAGCGGATGTGGAAGCCGTTCGAGTGCACCTGTGGGCTGTCGGAGATCTTGAAGACGCTCTTAAAGCCGATACCTTTCTTGCCAATGCTGGAAGTCGAGTCCTGCGCGGACTTTGTCGACGCGCCCACGTCGCAGATCGCCTGGATGTTGGCATTCGAGAAGCCGCGCTCGTTGTTGTGGAAGATCACCTCATTACTGGACGTGAGCACGAACTCGCCCTTGGCGCGGATCCCCATGTCGTAACTGTTGTCGTCGGCGTTCTGCAGCAGCTCGAGCACAAAGTGCGTATTCTCGCTGTAGAGTTCGTCACTGAGGCGCTTGAGCGCGCGCTCAAGGCGCTGCTGCTGGATCGCGAGCACGGACGAAGTGGCTTCGTCCTGGATCTCGAGGCCGATGCCAAACTGCTCCTTGCGGATCGTGTCGATGCACTGGCGACATGACTCTGGGGCCACGGTGGGCGAAGACATGGGAACAAGTCCCATTGAGCTGCTGGTTTCAAGCGCATCAGTGATTGCTAATGCCTGAGTCGGGATCTCTTGAGCTCGAGTAAAACGGTCGGCGATCTCCGAGTCGTTCTCCTTACTGCCTGAGGCAAAGGACGACGCTATTTGCAATTGTGAAGATGGCCCATCGGCGTCATCGTCAATCTCCATGGCCTCGAACACTTGGTCCTGTGAGTGCTCAAAGTTGGTGGTCCACGTGACGCTCCCAGGATTCATACTCTTGAAGATCATCGCCAATTTCCTCCTCTCCCTGTCACTGTTGCAGACCTCCCACACGTTCTTAGCAAACTTGGATCGCGCATACACAGTCGCTCCAGCGTCGGCGAGCAGCGAAAAGACGAAATCCGCAAACTCCCTAGGCACCGCTAGCAGGATGTCCAGTACGTAGCGCTTGAGAGCCGCGTTCATGCCGTGGTCTTGGGTTGCTGCAGTAGCAGTGGGTCTCACCACAGCAAAGAGAGTCTTCACGTGAGCCTGGACGAGCTGCGCTGGGAAGTTCTGCTGTCCGCCATTCTTCACGAGCATTGACGTGAGGTGGATGGCCACCTGGTGAGCCGGTGGTAGTCCCTGGCTGTTCGCCTGCGACGCGCTGATGAGCATCTCGAGCGCGGATGGCGTCGACTCCTCGTTCACACGTAGCACGACGCCATTTTGGCAAAATAGAAACATCAAAGAGGAGGATGACGACGACGCATGATCAAGGAGAATCATTTCATGCGTGCGGATAAAAAAGCGCAGAGAGCCGCAGAACGGCGCAAATGTTTGCTGCCAGCGTGTGCTCGCGGCCACGTCCACCAAGAAGGGACACTGCAACAGAGCTGCAATGGCCTCCTCGGTCTTTTGTAATCGCAGCGACTCACCTGGGAATGAAGAAGGCGCACCGGTGTTGGTGTCATAGTCGTAATCGGCAAACGCGCTGACTGGAAGCAGCGCATTCGAGTACTTTACAATGCTAGGACTGATCGCCTCTGCACCTTCTTGGACGCTCTCGCGGGCCTCGTCCAACAGTACGCCCACGGTCTCAGCACCAATCTTCTGGAGCTTTTCATAGCCAAACTCGTAGCGCACGCGAGCAGAGACTTGCTGTGTCAGTTCAGCAGACGGCGCTTTCGAAGATGAAAATGTTGTCAGGTAGCACTGCTGGACGAACTTGGTGATCTCTTCGCGGTCACTACCGTCATCGCCACCAGCAGATCCACTCGAGTTGACACTGAGAATACGGTCGAATGCCTGACACCACGCCTTCGTCTTGATCTCGTCCTTGTCGGCAGCGTCACTCCAAAGATCCAAGACCAGCTCCAGCGCCGATCGGTCTGTGTTCTGCATCGCCTGGCGCATGTGGATCTCCAGCGAGATGAAGCACATGAGTAGTTGCTCAAGGGACTCGATGTCGTTGCTCTCACAGTAGGTCGTGAGATACTGGTCCACCTCCTGCTTCATGGCAGCAACGTCCGCTGGGCTGGCCTCAGAGACTGGTTTTGACGATTTCGATGGCTTGGAAGACGACTTTGCAGCAAAAGACTGGGATTCCTCCTCCTCTTTGCCAGCTTCGGTCTTCTCTTCTTCTTCTTTTTCTTCTTCGTCACTCGAGTTTGCGTGACAGTCGCACGTGCACGAACACTTGCACGTGTCCTTGCCGACGCAGCAGCAGTCGCACTCGTCCTCACTGTCTCCATCGTCGTCCTTCGCTACCTTCTTCTTGCTCTTCGTCTCTTCGTTCTCCTCATCGTCTCCCTCACCAGTGGTTTTCTCATCCGGCAGCTTGTCATCGTGCAGCAGCAACGAGTGGATCTTGGCCATGATCCCACACAAGACCCACGTCACGACCTTGATGCGCGAGTGGTGCTTGCTCTTCTGCGTCGCCATGAGGAACCGCGTGAGCTGGTTGCGAATCTTCAGGTCCGTCTCCGCGATCTCCTGCGACGAGATCTGCTTCTGATTGTTGCGCTGCTCGTTCGCAGCCTTGCGGCGCAGCACGTTGTCCAGGTACACGTCGATGTCAGTCACACGCTTGAGCATCTCGAGCGACAGCGACGCCGTCGTGCTCCTGTTGGCGTTGCGCTTGTTCTTCCACTGCTGCCCACCTGTGTGCTGGTCTTGCTCTTGACTTGCACTAGTGCTCAGATGGGTCTTAAGCAGCTCGTCAAGCGCCTGCTTGCGGTTCTCGGCGCTGAACTTCTCCTTCGTGAGCTCAAAGACCTTCTCGGCGATGCCCTTTTGGAACTCCTGCTCGATGTTCTTCATCTCTTTCATCTCTTGGTTCGACAGGCGGCGCAGCAGACCGATATAGACGCCAAAGCCCGCCGGGTCGATCGCGATCCCGAGCGTCTCGACGTTCGGCTGTCGGTACTGCTGCGAGAGGTATTGGAGGAACTCACTCCTGTCGATGTGCGTCGAGTTCCGGAACGCGTCGTGGCCGATCATGTTCTCAAACTGCCGCAGATGGTTGAGGATGTCACGCGTCGAGACGTTGAGCATTGCCGTTGGCCCGTGATAGAGCGACTGCACGGCCTCTGCGTGCAGGAACGAGTTGCCCATGCGTAACTCGTGGAACTCGCGAATGCCTTCCTGCAGCAGAAACGCATGGAAGCACTCGTAGAGCGTGTTGATGCGCCGGCCTTGCACGAAGCACGTCACGAATGTCCACAGGCGCTGGTTCAGTGTGTGCAGTTGGCGCAGAATCGGGAGTTGCATGGGAGGCACGCCGAGTAGCTCTTCCAGCTCGTTCACCTCTGCATGATAACCATACAAAATGGCACAATAAGACACACGTCTAAACGACATGTACGATGCATATATAGAAACACGTACGGAAGTGCACGCATATGGCGTGCGTGACATTGCTGACACTCAGTGCATTCGGTGGTGCTGACGGGTGCGAGCGATTGGTGCGTAGCGTCTGTACAAACGCGACCACTTCCTCCTGCACGCCAGGTCGAACACTGACGCCCATGGGATTTACGCTCGTAGGCAGTGGCGGTTGCGGCGCTCCAGACGCCATTGGAGGAGGTAGAGGCGCTGCATGCGGGTGCGCATAGCTCCTCGACGACTGGGGATTGTGGTAGCCCTGCTGGTGATGCGGTGGCTGTGGCGGTGCACCACCTGGTGGAGCTGGTGGATACGGCTGACGGTACAGCTCGTGGTGCTCGTGTGGAGGCTGCTGCTGGAACTGCCTCCAGTTACCACGTCCACCGCTTCGACCGCCGCCTCGACCGCCACCTCGGCCGCTTGCTCCGGGTGCGCGCCGCATTTTCAATTGCGTTGGCTGTCGTTTCCCGCAATTTCAGACAAGAGAAACATGGACGAACTGGGATAACGTGGACTAAACCGCTAAAGTAGGGAGAAAGTATTCATAGTAATGTGCACCACACTAAAATAATCATTTGAGATGGCTACACTTCTGAGCACAAATCAAGTTCAAACGATCCATGGCAGTCACGACCCCAATGCATGGACGCCAGACGCAGACACCGCCATACACGAATAGTAATAGATGGAGTCGGCCTCGCCTATCACCCGCTGTTGAAGCCTCCGGATTGCTCGTGGAACTCGCAGAACTCGCCTCTGTTGGCGGACCGAGGACACCCGTTGATACAGCACTTCTTCACTGCAATAACACCAAATGCAAACAAGAGCGAGTCAGCAATTTGATCATTACTACTACTACAGCAACTGTAGCTTACTAGCTGAAGCAGATGCACCAACAACGACTCAACGTACCTCCGCCGTGCGACCAGCAGAGCCCGTAGCGCAGACCCTCGCGTGTACACCAAGTGACGCGGCAAGCCACGTAGCCCCGCTCTTCCTTTACGCCATTGGGAGAAGAAGGCACCTGTCCAGTAAAGTCATCCTACACATGCGGCACACACATAACGTCAGCAAAGAGACAAAACATAGCGCAATACTCCTTTGACAAATGAACGAACATGCTGTGCCGGCTGATGTCCACGAGCATCTCCGTTTGAACCGCTCTCTTCAGTTTTCACGGAAGTCTGTAGCGTTGCTGGACTCGTCTCCAGTCTAGTGTGATGTACAGAGCTAGAGACGTCATTGAGAGTAGCCAAAGCTTGATCTCGCGAGGCTGGTTCTTGGTGTCTCGAATGACGACGACGGTTCTCATCAGACGAGGTAGAGGATGCACCAGAATGCGAGCGCTTGTGAAGCGCAGACGGACGAGGCCAGTGATTAGCTGTGATTTCCCCACGGAGATAGTTCGGGTGGCTGTGTCCGTTGCTTATGCCGTGGTTGATTTGCTGGTTTTGCCGTGTAGCGCTCTCGTCGTCATTGGGATGCAGCGTCCACCTCGTGTGGTCTGGTGCTGCCACCTCATTGCTCCTAAGACCTGGCGACGAATGCGCTTTCCCGTTTTGCAGTCGCTGACTCATTGGTGCAGCTACATATCGTTGCTCGCATTTCTGGAAGCCATGAGCAGCTCCGTTACAGTTACCTGCAGCATCACACGAGCGACCACAAACCTGAGACGAGTACGCGATCGTCCACCTTCACACGACTCACCTGACGCCCGTCGTGACTCTGCTGCACAAGACTGCAGCTTAAGCGGCGTCTCCCTGATGTCGTCGTCGTCGGCTGTGGTGGTACTGCTGCTGCTGCTAATGCTGCTAATGCTCACAGCGCCGCCATTCGATGCGCTGCTGCTCTCGTGAAGCGACGACATTTTGAACCAAATTAAAGTTCGACGAGCTGTTTGCTCGCTGCGCCGGTCACATTTTATGACACAGTTGATAAAACTGTAGATCCTCGCTCCAGTGACTTTTAATTAATTGCTGGCTGATAACCACAAATCCCCTTTTAGTGACATGTCTTGCTACAAAAATAACTTCAGAGCGCTGCAGGCTCGGCCACACACAAAATCAATTGCGCCAGGATCAAGGAGCACCATGGGGAACCGCCGCCGCGTCTCGCAGATGCTGCGCGTGGATGACGCGTACTGGGGCTTCGTGAACAAGCGCCGCTTCGCGCGTTGGGTGTACGCGTCCATGACGCTCTTCGCCATGCTTGCGGTCGTCGTGGCGTTCTTCGACATCGGCGCAGGCACCGAGTACTCGCCCAACTTCCTCAAAAGCAATCCAAATCTCACGACGACGCAGATGAACGAGAACGAGCGCCTGCTGTCGTGGCTCTACGTGTTTCTGCCGTCGCCTATACTCCTCGGGTGGTTCGTCGTCTACTTTGGCAAATTCTTCTCGCTATGGAAGATCAAGCGGCTGCGCAAGGCGCGCAACTTTCGCTACAACCTGCTCTGGGCGTCCGTGGTGTCCGCCACAATGTACGCCGTGTTCATCAAATGGACGCTCCATATGAAGCCGAACACGGGACCCAAGATACGTGCGGCGCTCATCATTGCGTTGTGCGAGTTCGGCCTCATCTTCATCGAGGTGCTCGAGGAGCGCAGCACGCGCAAGAGGCGCCACGAGCTCAAGCGTCAGCTGAAAGCGCACGAGCAGCAGCACGGCGCTCTGCCTGAAGAGCTCCCGGCTTCGCATCCACAAGGCCCGTACCGTCAGACGCAGTCCCAGGCCGCGCGCGAGAGAGACCTGGAGCTCCAGTACGTCAATCGTGTCCCAGGCGGCATGCTCTGAGTGCGTTCGATCGTGTGAGCCAGGCCGTGATGGACTGACGCTCTTGCGTTGTGTGTACCATACCCAGTACTGTGCGAGTACTTGAATGAGAGATTGTTGAGAAGACCGCTACATGTGCAATAAGTAGAGTACTAGAGTTACATCAATAAGTGAGTGGATATCTTACCATCAACCATAGCGAAAGATCCATTGTCTTGGTCGTTATGGGAGCGAGCGCATCTCGCTATCCAGGCTGCGCTGAGCGCCTACGTGTCACGTATATGCGGATCTATCAGTCCTGCACAAGCATAGCGGATGTGTGCTCCCATCACGCAGACATACCCACAATGCTTTCTTCGTCTCCACCACTTTCCCAGGCTTGTGTAGTGTGTGTCAAACATACAGTTTCCTAAAACAAAAGCTGGATTTTTCCATTTCAGGATATATTTGTGAGGTGTTCTACAATAAATAGGATGCTATTTTATGTGGTGCACACTAGATTAGGGAGCGGGAGAAGAAGTAACAGCGGGAATTTCGAAGAGCGATGCAATTTTCTTGGGTTCAATGCTCCCGTCGGTGGCTCGGCGGCTTCATTTCCGAATCTGCGCCTGCGATTACGAGCCCCGACTCACGTGCCTGTATAGCAGCGTCAATCTATCTGTCCATCCACTTCTAACTATTACACGAGGCCATGGGCAACTCGTCCAGTTCCAAGAACCAGCGCTGCAGCTCGTCCACGTACCAGCAGGGCCGACGCGGCGTCGCGACGACAACGACGACGTCGACGCAGTCGGGACCGCGGCCGATCGCCGGCCGCCCCTCAAACGCCACCTCACAGGTCATCCCCGACCAGTTCACGTCACTCAGCCAGGTCACCGCCGGTGAGTCTATAGGGTGATTGGTACGTTAAACGGGCTTTTGAGAACAGAACTAGCTAACTGACGCTCATGTGTTCGTATGGTAGCGCTGCGACGCAACGGTCTCGAGAGCTGCAACCTCATTATTGGCGTTGACTGTACGCTTGTTCATGTGTCTATCCATCCATTTACGGCTATAAGCCTGTGTCTATATATGTGTGTATGACGCTCATCGTGCTGTCGTCTCTCGCTGTGTCGTGTTTGTGATCTGCAGTCACCAAGTCGAACGAGTGGAGCGGCAAGCGCACGTTCGGCGGCCGCTGCCTGCATAGCACGGACGACCCACACACGCTCAACCCGTACGAGGACGTCATCGAGACGATCGGCAAGACGTTGCGTGACTTTGGTGCGTCCTGCTTGGTTTGTATTATGCTCTTAATGTCTACCTCTTGCTGACTATTGTTCACAATTTCCTACACATACACAGATGAAGACAACGTGATCCCCGTGTTCGGTTTTGGTGACGACATGACGAGCGATCACTCGGTGTTCACACTCTCGGACGACGTAGTGAAGAAGCCCGGCTTCGCGCTCGAAGAGATCCGTACTCGCTACCGTGAGGTCATGCCAAACGTGGTCATGGCGGGGCCGACGTCCTTCGCGCCGATCATTAACGAGGCCGTGGGCATCGTGAACCACACGGGCGAGTACCACATCCTCGTGATCATCGCGGACGGTCAGGTCACGCGCTCCGTGGACATCCCGGCGCACGCCGTGAGCAAGAATGAGAAGGACACGATCGACGCCATCACTTACGCGAGGTATTGATTGCAGCACGCGGTCTTGTTCTCATGTCTCATTTGCTTGTTAAAATTGTCGCTAACTTCAATGCGTGTGTTGTGGTTTGCAGCAATTTCCCACTGAGCATCGTCATGGTCGGCGTCGGTGACGGCCCGTGGGACTCGATGATCTACTTTGACAACTACCTCGTGCACCGCAAGTTCGACAACTTCCAGTTCGTCGACTTCCACGTGGGTCTTTGCTTCCGAGCCATTCTTGTGTGTTCAACTCATCTCAGCTCGAATTGTTAAAATTGTTTTTGTGTGTATCTTGACAGAAAATCACGTCGCAGTATGGCTCGCAGCAGATGAAGGAGACGCAGTTTGCGCTCCAGGCGCTCATGGAGATCCCAGCGCAGTACCAGACCATCAAGGAGCTTAAATACCTCTCACGCGACAACTTTGCGCAGGGAGCGTACATGCTCGCGCAGGACCTGCCGACCGTGGAGGTCTACCCATGTCCGCAGCCTGTACAGCAGTCGTACGTCACCGAGTACGCCGTGTACCAGCCTTCGTTCTACTCGACGCCCGCGAGCGGGAGCACCCTCCCACCGTCCTACGAGAGCTCCGTCGTGTCTGCGTATGCAGTGGAGATGGCGCCGTCCGCCCCCTCTGGCTTTGATGATGCGATCCCAACAGCGATGGCTCAGCCACCACTACCATCATCAACAGCAGCAGCAGCAACAGCAGCAGGGAACCCAACCCGACCAGGGCTGCGCACCCAACTGTCCACAGCCGAGCTGGAGCTCAATCGCCTGCAGGAAGAGATGCTCTGCTCCATCTGCGAGGAGCGCAAGAAAGACACGGTCTTCCAGTGCGGCCATGAGACGTGCAGGATCTGTGGCGACTTTTTGTCGCACTGCCCAAGCTGCAGAGCAGAGATCCAGGTACGCATCAAGCGCTTTGGGTGAGAAGAAGAACAGCAAGGAGAGGAGAGTTTTGTTGTTGATGAGCAGCTTGTGAAGAATTTTAAGGAAACCATTTAGAAATGTGAACATGAGCCGTGTGAAGGATGTGGAGACCGCGACGCCGCTACGTTCCTTGATCAAGAAGACTCATGAGCTGAAGGCAACCTTGTGATGAGGTTGTCGATCGAGCGAGGACCGAAGAGAGAATGCTAATGTTCATGGGATTCGCAGCTTTTCATTTATTTGTTCATCACTTTTGTTATCACATTCTCAATCGTTTCGTACTCACATCTTGTTTGTTTTCCGACTTCGTTCGTCAAAGTTCGTTCGTTTCTCAAAATCCCAGGTTTCTTCAGGATCTCAGGTTTCGCCGATGAGCTGAGCTCCTCAGTTATTGATCGGAGAGCTCACGCGGCTGTCGCTGCTGCTGCTCTCGCGCTTGGCGCCGTGACGGATGCAGACGCCGTTACGCACGGCGCCCTTGTTGCAGCCGTCGGCCTGACAGCGCTTGCCGCCGCCGTGGGAGACACAGAGCGAGCCGCCCACCGCGCTCTTGGAGCAGCCGTCCACCTGGCAGCGCTTGCCGCCGCCGTGCGCGATGCACGAGCCGCCGAGCAGCGCCGTCTTGGTGCACTCGGGCGTCTTGCATTTGCGGCCGCCACCGTGTGCGGAGCAGAAGCCACCCACGAGCGCTGACTTGGTGCAGCCACCCTCGCTGCAGCGCTTGCCGCCGCCATGCGAGATGCACAGACCACCTTGCTTGGCGCTCTTGGTGCAGTCCGGGTGCGAGCAGCGCTTGCCACCGCCGTGCGAGATGCAGAAGCCGCCGGTCTTGGCGCTCTTGGAGCAACCTTCCATGCGGCAGAAGCGGCTCTGCTTGTGGTATTTGCAGAACGAGCCGCTGGGGCCGCGAATCGTGCGGTAGCAGTCCTGCTTGGCGCAGACCGTGTTGAGCATCGTGTTGACGTCAAAGCCGGCACCGCCGCTGCTAGGAGGACTGCTACTGTCGTCGAGTGACTCCTTCATTTCTTCGTCCGAAAAGTTTGAGTCGGCGTCTTCTTCTTCCTCGTAGTCGTTATCTTCGTCGTCGTCGTCCATGTGCTGGTCACTGTCGTCGTTGTTGATGATGAAGCTCAGGCTCATCGCCGCGATACCCGACGTTGCGCTGGCCGATGGGCTGTGCGGGTCGGAGCCCTGGTGCTTGTCGTCGCACACAGGTGAGAAGGGGCCGAGGTTCGAGTCGCGGTTCTCGTCGTCGCTCGAGTCGTACTGCTGCTGGTACGAGGCCATGCCCTTGAGGTGACGCGTGAGCAGCGTCTTGTTCGAGTCCTCGCTGAGGTGGAAACTCGAGAGGTTGTGCAGGCGAAGCGGGTCCGGGTTGGCCTGCGGGGAGCGGTAGTGCTGCGACTCGAAGGAGCTGGGGCTGGGGCTGGGGCCTCCGGAGGTGGTGAGCTGAGGCAGCGGCGAGCTTGAGGACATGAAGCCTGGCTGGGATTCGGTTGCTGGTCGGCAACGAAGAGCGTCACTTGGAAAAATGAGGAACGGGATGGAGAGATAGAGAAGAGATGATAGAGGACGGGATCACGTAGCGAAGAGGAAGACAAATGGAGAAGCTGGAAAGAAGAACGCTGTTGCTCGCTAGGTGGAGGCGAGTGGGGAGCAGTTCTTGGTAACAGATGTGTCTTGAGCAGCGAGGCTTGGTCGGGATGAACGAGCGCTTGTTGGTCGAGAGAGAGAGCTGTTGGGGGGAAGTACGCCGCTGAGGGTCGTGGGGCTGAGCCGGAGGCTGGAAGCTGGAGCTGGTTAAGCGTGTATAGCTGCGGAGCAGACTATGATCTCACTCTCCTGTAGGGAAGAGATGAGAGGAGCAGATCGGGCGGCACACTGTGTTGGTGGGCCGAACGAAATTCTCAAATGAGGAGGAAAGTTATGCTTGGCGCCACCGGCTGGTGTGCTGGTTCACCCGCTGCTGGACGCACGCAACGCAATGGGGTGGAGCGACAAGTCGTTTTCCTTCTCGCTCGCGCACGAACGCGCGTGTGACCAGCTCTCTCGACTCAACTGGCCCTTTCCATGAAGACGGCGGCACCTCTTTGCGCCAGCTCTTCCTCCTTCATTGAGCATTCGCATGAGAAATAGAGAGCGCGCCGCGCCGTCCCACGGTCTCTGAATTGCACCTTTTCGAGGCCTTGAGATGTGCAGATGTACAGGGGGACATCCACGAGCTGAATTGGAGAGGTGCGTGTGGATATGGGACCTCAGTATGTATGATACACTCTGATTAAGTATGCCAGCAACCTTTTCATATATTGTGTCTGTGCTTTTATGATAAGTACCTGATATGCAAGGAATTGCAAACAGGCGAATGCTTGCTGTTCACAGCGAAGGCCTGATGGTACAAGCACCAATTCCAGAGGCGCTTCAATATCATAGCACTGGGCACACACGCACATGCTCGTGTACAAGCACACTGCGTAAGATCGTGGGAACCTGGTCGGCCTTGAGCCAACCTTCGTGCTGGAAGTGTTGCTTGCTCTTGTAAAGAGGGTGGCACTCGTGGCGATCTTCCGCCCTCGCGAGCGAGCGAGGCTGTCCACGTCCGCGCCCGTTCTCTCGCACCCGCTCTATCCCACGCCTCACTGCGTCCGATTATCCGATACGAACTTTTGTCTTTAAAAGCAGGATATTTTTAAAAAATAGTGGCAGCCAACAACAGTTCTTGTCCGTCTAGTAGCACGAGGTGGCGTGCGCGCGCATGCGTGCGTGAGAGCGGCTTCGGACGGAGTTGGCACTTGTGGGGGCCGCAGTAGTCGTGACGAAAAACCTATCAGAGGACACAGGTAACGCAGCCTATAAATTATCGATAGGCGCCGTCGTTCTTGTTGTGCTCTTGTTTTTTGGCTCTCGTCATCAGTCCATTTTTGCTCACTCATATCAGACGACACTAAAGAGAGGGGGTTCTAAGATCCGGCTTTTGTTCTACGATTTTCGTCCGTACAGCAAACGCTTGGTACACGCTAAATTGCGTGCGAACAATCAATTGTTCCTTTCAGCGAGAGCCTGAGTGAGGAAATTGTGTTGCGTTTATTTGACAAAAGCAATTATACACTCACGCGCTCGAAGCTCGAAAGAAATGCACGACGCGCGCCTGTCCTTAATGGCGTGCGTTGTGTGTGAGTAAGTACACGGTGTTGTGTCCTTCTTCGCAGCAAAAATCAACAAGCTTCAAAAATCAACAATATCAAAAATTTGGTGAATATGTGAGCCTACCACATCTTGGTGGTGTTACTCACATTACTTACTTTTTCGTTTACTGCTTTTCACACGAAGGCCGTGCAAGCGAAGACGAAAGAAAGTCACAGCGCCTTGCTTAGTTGCTGCTGCTCTCTCAGTGGAGAGTGGGCCTCTGGTACGTAAGTATTCACAAAGGGGAAATGAAATGACGAAATGCTACAAGGGAAGGGAAATTGGTCCACCACCCGCAGCATCTTCATGCCGGCGCGGCTTGTATTTTTTTCCATTGAACACTTATTTCTGAGCTTTCTGAACCTATGTAACAAAGAGTTCAGCAGGGGGCAATTTCGTCTGCGCTGCATCTTATCACCCGCAAGTTTTTTGTTGTTGCTGTTGATGTAACAAACAAACACAAGTGCGTGACGAGAAAGAAAAGAGATCCGGCAGCGGGAGCAACGGAGCGACGGCGCCGCACACACAGTACGTGCGCAGAGCTGGACTGGACAGATGGTGGTCTGCACAATAAAACGTACGTGCGCGCACAAAGATTTTCATTGTGCTCAGAGGAAGGCAGCTTTCCGTACGTCGTCGTCGTCTAGCGTCCAGCGTCCAGCTTCTCGTGCTTGTGCTCCGTGTCTCGATTTATCTGTTGCCCATCGAATTGTTGCCCGTTTGTTGCTGTGGCACATTGTTACGGGACGTCTAGCAAGTTGTTGTTGCTTCTTGCTTCTTGCTGGGACGGGTTAGCTGTTTAGCAAGTTGTTCTTTGCTGTTTGTTTGTTGTTGTTGCAGCTTGTTGCGCGGCCGTCTAGCAGTACGTGCACCTAGCAAGTTACTGCTACTGTTGTTGTTGCTGTTTGCTGTTGTTTGTTACTGTTGTCCAGGTTGTAAATGGGCTGTTTGCTTGTTTGCTTTCACCCAGGAGGGCGGAAGAATACGACGATCGGAGAGGAGGGTAACTGAGCGTGTTTGCGCCGGCATCGCGCCAGAGAGTGGGTCCTGCGCACGCGAAAAAAGGCGATACTATATGGCCACGTAGCGTTTATCAGGAGCAGTTAGGTCCACCATACTGGACGACTCTGCTCTGCTCTTCTCTTCCCTTGCGCTGGCTTTGGGTGTCGCACGCCTTGCGGACTGGTTCCCAATGATGACCGCAAGCCCAATAGCAACTTGCGTGGCAAAGTACAAGGATTTGCTTTGGCTTTCTTAGGTACACTCCGTGCAGACGATGGTGACGCAAGTGGTCTTGCTTGCGCTGGTGTCTGAAGTCCCACGAACAACAAGTGTTGGCTGGTGAACGCAAGTGTTGAGGCGATTTTGCTAACGCACGAGGGAGGGATGCAGGTTGGAGTCACTGCTGCGCTAGATATTTGAAAAGGGCTTCGTGCCGTTTGAATTACCTTCCTTTGTTTTGCGGTGCAAGTGCGTGTGCACGCGTTGCACACGGCTCGCTGAGCCACAATTACTCACAGTCCACCCTCGCACTTCAATCGTATTTAGCGTAGTGTTGCTCAATTATTTTTGTACCTTCAACCGTACAGTAATAGTCCGGTATCGGATCAGTACCACTTCTCTGCAAATACCGGTCTGCCCAGATATTTTCGGTCAGCACTTGATTGGCTGAAATACATACGGTTTAGGGTTTCCTCAGAACTTATTCCCTTTTTATGTTGATCATTGTATACCATACAAAAAAATAAATACAGAGCACAAATTCGAGCTTTTGCCGCGAACATACCAGGATTTGTATGGCATACTTTGTGGAAGCTAACAAGGAAAAGAAATAGTACTTTGTTTGCAGGAAGCTCCCTTTCCTCATCCTCATCTTGAAAAACTGTTTTGATACAGATCAGAACTTGAATTCTCCGCTTCTTTTCCCAAAATGTAGGTA